>PVLC010000004.1:510126-578737 GCA_004027655.1 Graphiurus murinus
TGGCGCACGCTTGTAATCCCAGCATTCGGGAGGCTGAGACCGGAGGATCCGGGTTCGCGGCCAGCCTCAGCTACCTAGTGAGGCACTCCGCAACTTAGTGAGACTCGGTTTCAAAATAAAGAATAAAAAATAGGGTTGGGGGTATAGCTCGGAGGTAGAATGCCCCTGAGTTCAATCCCCAGTACCGCCAAAAAAAAAACAAAAAAGAATAAATAAATAAATAAAAATAAAAATGTAACCCAGGCATGCTGGTGTCCACCTGTAATCCCAGTACTTGGGAGGCTGAGACAGGAGAATTGCTGATTCAAGGCCAGCCCCAGCAACTCAGCAAGGCCCAGAGATAACGATGGCCCTGGGCTCAGTTCTCAGTTCCCCCTCCCTCAAAAATGTAACTCTCATCCAGAAATTCCCATCCCCCTTCTCTGCTTTTATTTTCTCCATAGCATTTGTCACTATTTGACATAATGCAATATTTCACTTAACATAAAACATCATTAATTACAAGGCTCACCATTTAAAAAGCATTCTACTGAAAAAGATATGGCCAATTAAACTATGATATATCATCAGTTGTGAGAGGAATCTTGATTTTGAAGATATTAAATTATGAAAAATAATACATTTCTTTCAATCTATAAAATATTCACTTATTGTTTATTACCTATTTTCCCCATTAGAATTAAGCTCCAAGAAGAAATTTTATCCTTAATTTTTGTAACTTGAACAATATCTAGAGAAGCATGATAGGTATATAACAAATATTTTTAGTTAAATGAATGAAAGCAAGCAAGATTGCTTTAAATTCTGTTTTTTACAGGGAAAATTTTTTAAAATGATGTTAATTTATAATTGGCTATAAATATAGGCTAATTTTTAAGTTAAATACCATGTAATTTGAAATTATAGGATTAAAAGGCATAATGCTCAGTAAAAACATGAAAATGATGAATATCAATAGAATATATAGTTTGGTCCCAAATACACCCCCCCCCACACACACACATTGAAATACAAGAAAAAAAAAAGACAAATGCTATAAACATAGAATCAAAAAGGATAAATAAAGCCGGGCGTGGTGGCGCACGCTTGTAATCCCAGCATTTGGGAGGCTGAGACCGGAGGATCCAGGCTTGAGGCCAGCCTCAGCTACCTAGTGAGGCACTCCGCAACTTAGCGAGACCTGGTTTCAAAATAAAGAATAAATAATAGGACTGGGGGTGTAGCTCGGAGGTAGAATGCCCCTGAGTTCAATCCCCAGTACCGTAAAAAAAAAAAAAAAAAAAAGGATAAATAAACTATAAGAAACAGAAGGTTAAAAGGATGAGGCTATTGGAAAGCAGGCAGCGAAGTGAAATGATGTTGAAGCTATGGCTGATCTTGGATCTTCTCCTGATCTTGAATCCAAGGACTAAAGTTTAAGTAGCCACCAGAACAACAGGAGACCAGCACGGCGTTATGGTCTGGCAAGAAATTTGCTGCCACTGGGATCACATCACAAACCTGGAAAGGCTGCTGCTGGGTTTTATATAACATATGCAATCCCAGAAACCCAAACCAACAAAAAAATTTAAGTGAAAGACTGAGCGACCTTACTGAGGCAAATTTTAATCCTGCATGGAAGATGGCTAGCTCAACAGATTCAGATTCCCCCATGCAAACTCCCAGTAACCATGAGTTCACAGTCCAAGCTCACAAAACCCATGAAAAAACAAGTCTCACATGAACAAGGATCAATAGCAACAATGCCAGTACAACACAGAATTAGGCTGTCAAGAAATTCAGATACCAGGATTACTGAGTGTAAATCATAAAACAATTGTGCTTAAAATGGGTGAGAAATAAAAGATGGAAATGAAAATATGAGACAAGAACAAAAAACCACTTTATTTTCTGACACTGCGACAGTTGATATACTGAATCATCCACTGGTTGAAACAACTAAAATGCTGGATCAATATAAAGAAAACACTTAAGCAGATTTTCATACTGGCACAAAAGCAAAGAATGTTTGGATCCTCAAAACTCATCAAAAATTGTAATCCTAAAAGAAAAGTGACACCAAAGCTGTCTACTGCCCTAAGGATTTCTGCTGTTTCTCTGGAGACCTTGTGATTTCACTCTGTTCTGCACGAGACTGTCAGAGAACAGAGGTGGAGGCTAGGGCTGACCTGAGTTAGGAAGTGAATAAGGGATCCTTAGGTAAACTTTGACCCTATAAGCTATTCTTCAGTATAATAATGAATTCAAAATAAATCCACAACTCAGTAGCATTTCTTACTTTTATATTTTTAGATTTTGTTACATTTTACTTTATCTTTCAAATATTCTGAATGAGAGGACATTTATAACTTGGAAAAATATTTAAAGTTATAAAGCTGTATGAGAGTTTAGAAGGAGAAAAAAAGTAGAGTGTTCATTATTGGCTATCATCTCCCCCTCACTTTGTGTGTGTGTGTGTGTGTGTGTGTGTGTGTGTGTGTGTGTGTGTGTGTGTTACTGGGGATTGAACCCAGAGATACTGAACCCTCCAAGCTACACCCTCAGCCCCATTTTATTTTTTTAATTTGAAACAGGCCTCACTAAGTTGTGGAGGGCTTGTTATGTTGTTGTTATGTTGTTGAGGCTGGCCACAAACCTGCGGTCCTCTGGTCTCAGCCTCCCAAGTACTGAGATTAGAAGCATGTGCCACCATGCCTGGGTCCTTTCTCCCTTCTTTTGGCTTCAGGTTCTAGTTCCCCTCAGGAACCCTCCTACTCTACTCTTCGTCCAATAGTTTGAGTAGAGCTGACTGCTGTCTCCTGTACTAAGGAATGGGTGCCAATCAAAGCCAGTTCAAAGTTTGTCTCAGGACTTTTGCTGGAGCAATGGATAGGGAGACACTAATTTCTGCTAAGGAAATAGAAATCTGGAGTTACTATAAATCGTTTTGTATCACAAGGAAATGGAGCCAATACAAAGTAAGGAAGAACTAAGATAGAGAAAGAGAATAACTAATATCATCTGAGCCCCTGAATCCTATTGTGTCTAAATAAGAACATTTCTGGAAGCTCTGATATATTCTCCCAGATTTCTTAAGTCAAGGTGAGTTGGATTCCCTGTCCCAAAGCAGACATACTGCTGGTACACTACACATCAATATGGCCATGACATTTGTTGGTGGGACATTCTAATGAGTCTGTGCCCATCCTGATTGGCTACTACCCACATCATTCTAATTAGTAAATATTTAAGTATTACATTTGCTTTTAATCATAAACTTGAATAATAAAGTATGATTTAGAAACATGAATATACCAAGAATAAAGATGACATTTGGTTGACAAGAAGAAACTGAGCAAGGGCAAAAAACATTCATAAAAATGTAGTCCAACCAACAGGTATTTTACTATCAAGTTATAAAAAAAAACAACAACAACCCACTTTCTCAGCCTGAACAAATCATTTGCCTTTTGGAATACATTTCTTTTTCTATTAAGTGGGCATTAAAAATAACTCCTCTGGACTAGGGATGTAGCTGAGTAGCAGAGAACTTACTTAGCAAACATGAGGCCCTGGGTTCCATCCCCAGTGACATAAAACAAACAAACAAAAAATAATTGCCCTGCCTTTTGTATAAAATCACAAGTATTAAATAGGATACTACCTCCAAAAACACTTTCTGTGTAAACCATTCTATTGAGGAAATAATAATAAAGATACATGAATGCTTCATAAGTGTAAAGTATTACTAATCTATATGATTATTATGTCTGATCTTTAAGTTTTTTGGATCCCTTGTGTGTTAAATATACAGTTTCAAGTCAATCATCATATTAGAATAAAGTTCTCTGTCAATATAAATGATAATAGACTTTTAATGTTTATCTGTAAAATCATTTCTACTGTACTTTCCATCCTTACATTTTTTGTTTTTATTCTCTCACCATTTCTCTCTGAAACACCAACCATAAAATGATAAAGTTTACTTCTACCATTATCCCCATTTAAAAACATCCAAATTATCTGAGCCATATGTTTTAATGTTATTTGTCACATTGAATAATCTCAGTATCCAGAAATAATGATTAATTAATTCTCAAATTTCAATCAAAGAGCTCTCTGTGTTATAAAGTGTTTATTATGTTTATAAGGATAATATGAACATCCTTCCATGTTTTTGTTACTATAAGGGGGTCTCTGAGTCATATCTTAATGTTGTATTCATTACCATCACTATTTATACTTTATATAACACAAACCATATCCCATTTTAAGAAATGCACTAGGTCTCATGTTGAAGAGTCAGTAACACTAGACAGTTTGAGATTGAAGAGATCAATGATTGTTTAACCTTCCTTACCTAAGAAGTAATTTATTATTACTTTTGTTTTACCTAGTGGTAAAATTAAACAAAATTTGAATACAGTAACTCCAAGTGTATTTTATTTTCAATAAATAGGATAAGTATAGTGACTGTGAAATTTGATGAGGAAAGGTTCCAGTGATAATCTAAGAGAAAGTTCCAGTGATCAAATCTACAGTTGTATAAGTCTAGATTTTGTTGTTACCATGTTTGAAAGAATTACTATCTCTTTCAAAGGTAAAATTCATTATTTTAATTCAAGCTTCATTTGTCTATTTGGACATTTTTGGAAAGCATTCTACTAATGCAGCAAAATTTAATTATGTTCTCTGCCAGAAACCATTCATGACTATTTTCAGGGCTCCTAGGGACATCTAGATGTAAATTGATACCTATCTTATTCAGTGTTTATGTTGACTCATTTTCCTGGACAATTTGGTCAAATAAATGACTTGTCAGTTCTTCTTCAAGTTGAATATGTCTCCAGGGATGACATCAGATGTTAAGAACTCCTTGCCAACTGCACGGAAGACTTACAATGACTGTAATTTGTTCAGTGAAAGCTTTCTTAGGCAAATTGGTCTTGAATCCTTTTCAATTTTTGAAAAATCATCGACATTAGTCTTTAAACGCTACTAGGTCAAATATAAAATTTACTTAGGATATGGAAGTAAAAATTTAGATTCTGTAAGGAGAAACTTGGCTCAGCTACTAATTATCTGTTTAACCTCTCTGTTTAAGCTTTCTTTCCCCACTGTTGAGATAGGGGAGATAACACTACCTCTTTTGTAGTGTGAGAATTAAATGAGGTACATGAATGGAAATACACTGAGTGGTATTGCAGCTAGGCAAGTGGCATGAGTAATTCAATAGCAATACTGGCTCTACTAACTTTTCATTATATTTCTTGAAGTATTCTCAGGAAACTGGTTTTCTTTTTATATAAACAGCAAAACTTAGAACATAGTAAAATTAAATTTATCTACTGATCAATCAATATGTAAATACAAATACAGATATTAAAATAAATCCTCTACTAATTATAAACTTTTGATCAGGTGGATCAATGGGATGTAAATTTTCACGTTTTCCATTTACTTTTGCTTTTGATAAGACTAGACACAGTAGTTCAAGAAACAGTACCATACGTATAAAAAAAAAGTTTTGATCAAACTCTAGGATCTTCTCTGATAGGACAAAAGACAGGGAGAGAGAAGTCACTGGTCATACTTTACATCCTTAAGAAATGTTTGGCTTTATAAATATGACTCTTAGATCTGGTCTAGAAGTTAGAATTTCTCTGTCATTCACCATGTAGACTTGGGAAAGTTATTTATTGGCACTTCAGATTCCTTACCTGTCATTTGAGAGTGTTGGATAAGATGCTTCTTTTTAGCCAGGCACAATGGTGCACATCTATAATCCCAGCTACTTGGAAGTCTAAGGCAGGAAGATTGCAAGTGCAAGGCTACCTTGGACAACTTAGAAAGACCCTGTCTTAAAGTAACACTGAAAAGGACTGGGGAATGTATCTCAGTAATAGAGTACCCAGGGTTCAACCCCCAGTACACAACACACATACAAAAAAAAGGATGTTCCTTTTTTGCTGTAAAATAAACACCATTCTGTGACAGTCTTGCCAAGTATCATTAAATAGAGGCGGTTGACACCACTAATTATTCATACTATTAAATTTCAGATAAGCTCTCAGTGTTAATAATCTGGGTCTGCACCTCTTACTACATTCTTCATAGTAATTGGTGAGACTTTAAAGAACAGTAATATTGTCCCAAAGTCTCACCAGTCTCTTCGAGTCTTCATCCTATCCTACCATGATATTGGGCAAATGTGGATCCGAACTAATGAATTCTTCAAGTAAACACAGGCCTGCTACAAGCAACTGGTCTGTAAAGAGCACACAGCATGATAGACCTCTCAGGACAGTTTTGGTAGTCACCTCCTACACATTAATGATGAGCATGAACATTTGGAATCCAATGATATTCCTACATTTTTAGTCATCTATCACTTTTTCATGTGTATCAGTTTAAAGACCAAAAATTGGAAAAATACAAAAATACTATATAATTTTTTAAACTAATAGTATACTCATTATGTTAATTAAACTTTGCTCCCTTATTTTGCTTTTCAATAAAACTGCTAAATGACCTAAGTGCTAACATTAACTGGTTGGTCCTGACAGTAGGGCCATTTCACAGTAACAGTGAAATTGAATATGTTAAAATTAGAATAAGCCTGAGAAAGAATTATATACTCTGACCAAGGTGGGAAAATTAGCTGCAATCTCTGCCAAAGGGAAAGTAGAAAGTTCTAAGATACCAGATGTCTCTGTGGGTTCCAAATTTGGAATTCTCTGTCACCTTTTAAATCTTCCTTCAGAAGCATCAAGCCTTACAATGCATGTGGTTTGGCATATGGGCTGTTATTTTGCATTTCTAGACTCTGAATCTGCCTTTTCAATCAGGATCTAAGCTATTTTGTTCAGTTCTATGGTATCCTGGAAGTGATAGCTTTCCAGAAAATGAAGCAAAAAAATAAATGACTTGTTATCTCCACCTTCATTTTGTTATAAAGATTGCCAGACAAGATTTGGACTCCAAGGAAGCATAAACACTACATTCTTGCCTTCCTGGAGGTCTTTTTGAGTGTGGTCTTTATTTGTGGAAGAAGAAGGAATGGAGGTGTCACCTCCTCATATTAAAAGACTTAACTTTTTGGATATTAAGTTATTTTTTCATAAAGGGCAATTTGGATTCCTCCACTATAGTCATGTTTTTCTCTTTAATACCAGCCACATCCTGAGATCCAACTATGACACTTGCATTGAACTTCAGGGGAGTAAGACAATGGGACAATATATTATGAAAGATAATTATTATCTTAGCAATTATAGTTAGATTGAAGATGGCTAAATGATGGGAGAAAAATAACAATTAAACTCCAAATGAGAAAGGCCTCTAGTATTTAAAAACGGTGAAAAGAAGCATCTCAATTTCAACACTGAGACATTCGTTTTCATTTAGATCTGTTTTCTTCAACTTGGATGGTTTTATCTAATATCCAAGAATATTCAAGGTTGTGCACTTGATGGACAGTTTCATATCATCCAATATATGGATATTATGAAATGTCTAAAATATACCCCTTCCTTCTATTTGTGAAGAAACTATTATACAAAACTGAGCTTAAAACTTTTTATAAATATGTTAAAATAGTATTTTAAAAATAGTGACAACTTCTTTGAAAAATGACTTCTGTAATAAAAACCAATTCTGGCAGGACTATCATATATATTATTAAACATTTAAAGGAAAGATAGAGTAGCCAGGAGAGTGTTTAATAGTAGAAATGAGAGAGCATATATGCCCAACTTCACAGGCCATTTCCTGGCATAGGCTTATGAGTCTGAAAAACTACAGGAGATAACCAAGTGACATTTCTCTCCTTCTTATCTTGTACCCAGATAGAAGAACCATAGTGGAAGGAAAGCAGGCAAAGGCATATGCTAAAGCCAGAACCTCAGAGATTTAAAATAAAAAGGAGCTAAGAAAGCACAGAAATAAGATGTTGAGAATCGTATGTGACACATTATGAGTGGTAAGTTAGACCTAGTACTGAGAAGCAACCTGCCTTTCTTTATGAATTAATAGTCACTTTGGGATTGGAAACTTAGAACCCAAGGTCAAGCAAGTCGCACATTCTGAAGATTTCTACTACAGCATGATTAGGGAAGCTATCATGAAAGTCACAGCCTGGGAAACTGGGAAAGCTTAGCTGCACAACAGCATTTCTTTCTTGCCAAGGAAACCAGTGTTTCAGGGAGAGGTGGAGGGGTATATCAATGTGCCCACCCCATAAGATGACTCAAAGTTGATTTAATCCAATCATAGCAAGCCCATTCTCCTTTGCCAATTATTTTTGCCAGTATTACTTGCAGCTGTGAGGGCTGAGACCACATGATCAGGTTCTTGACACCGAGTCACAAAGAGATATATGATAAGAATCTTCTGGGGGAGGTCTGCCTTCTTGACAGAAAAATCCTTTTTCCTTCAACCCATTCTCTGAATCAAGCACAATGCCATGAGACCACAATGCCTCCCAAGCGGTCATCCTGTGGCTTAGGGAGCCAAACATTGATAAGCTGAACAAGACAAAGCAGAAAGAAATGTTATGGTTCCTTGAGGTGAACTTTGGGCTTCTGCCCAAAATCTGGAACCACCAACTCCCAGACTTCTCATTCTGTGAGCAAACCAAAGATCTTGATGTTTAGGGTCTCTGTTTGTTGAGAACTGTTACTTGATGATGAATGAGTCCTAATCAATACAGACTTTGACTGTTAAAGTAAAAGGATCCTTTCCGTGGTGCTTTATAGTTGACTTTGCAACGACTGCCATGAAGAAGCAAGAAGAAATCAAGAGACAAAGTTCTGCTGGTAAACCAGAGAGATAGAATCCAGGTGCAGATGCACATCTCTATACTCTTTCTACCTCTGGTAATGAAGTTCCCCACAATCCAGTGTGAGAGGACACATGTTCTTTGTTAATAGAAGCAATACCAGAGATGAAAAACCACCAATGCTTCAATCCATTCTGTGTCTTGCCTGTGACATTTTATTTCATTTGGCCTTTATAGCAGTACGTTTATTAGAAACAGACAGTTTTGTTTCTAAGAGACATCAGGGAATTCAGTAATGCCTAGAAATTTCCCAGATAATAGTTCATATATATATACATATATATTGAACCTCACATATGTTTTATTTAAATATTTGTCCATGAATACATATACACAGAGATTGTATTCAGAGAGAGGAGTTCAATTCCCCTTAGATTTTAAGTTTATCAAACTCTAGTAGAATTAACAGTGCAACACACCAGAGAACTATTAATTTGCAAAAAGGAAACTAAAAACTCAATAAATATTCATTGCACACTGCAGACACATTATATCATTTAGGTCTTATGTATTGCTTGTATTACAACTTATTACTTCTATATTCAGGAAAACTTTTTGTGTTTCCTTAATATCTGAAGAAACAAAGAAAATGAATGATACTAATAATATAAATATAAATGTAATAAAATGTAGTTCTCTAACTAACTTGAAGCTTTGTTTTGCCATTTCAAGCTTTGATTATATGATTGAATTGGGATATAAATTTTCTTGTCTATTCCTGTCTCTTCAAAGTCTACACTAATGCTCAACTTTAGTCTTTATCCTTTGCCTTTTTTATGAGTATGAAAAAATAGGCTGGAGCATCTTTTTTTTTTAGAGTGAAAAAAAGTTTTCACACTTGCATAACTCATGCAGTTGAAATGGCTTGAAATCAACAATCCCCAGAAAAGCATCTTTGAAAAAAGACCAAGCCTGAAAATCAGTAACTGTAAAGAGTACTTTGAAAAGAATGGTAAGGAGAGTGCCTGTGAAACTGTACCAAAGAGATAAAAATATCTAGAACAAGAAGACATTTACTCTGGAAAGTTTTCTTATGGTTTTAAATTTTTTACATGTCTGAGAGTTTTTTTTTTTTTAATTTCCAAAATTTTCCTAGGATTACAGATGTTTGAAGTTCCCCAATTGGTTATGCAACTCTTGATAGGAAAATAAGATTTTCAGAATAGCTTTTTCACTGAATAAAATATTAGGATAATTACTGTGCAGAAAAATAAAAGTAGCAAAGATTAAGCATATCTAAGTCCTCCAAAAAGGGTATAAAAAAATCTGGAGATAGGAGTCAAATGAACATTTAAAGAAGAGGCCAATATGGTGGGTTTGAAGGGGCAGGGAGAATAAAGAGTAGGAGGGGCCAAGGGAAAGAGGACAATTTGAGGAGACTGAACAAAGAACTCCAGAAGGGGTTTTCTCTCATAAACAGAAGTCTTGAGGAAGTTAATACTTAGTCCTCTCTCTGTGTCTGTGTTTCTTAGACACACACACACACACACACACACACACACACACACACACACACACACACAAACACTGGCATGGAGTAACTCTGTCTTTTAATCCCTGCAGGACCTGGCTTAGAATAAAGAAGGCTTTTCAGTGCCTGTGTGTGGGCAGATAAAGGAAGCCGGGATTTCTACAAGTGAAGGTTCCCAAGAAAGCATGATTAGGCTTGTGGGTTCCCCTGGGATAAGGCTTTGGGCATGTCACTGAAGGCTGGCGTTATCTCCTTTATTCCCACACAACCCTTTCAAGACTTGTGGGAATTTCATTTTCCCTTTTTCTCTCTCCCATTTCGAAAATACCAGGATGTCTGTGTTCACTTCCTACTGTCTGTCTCATCCTGGGGCTGAGCTAGATTGGCTGTTCTTTCCTTTGACGCAGGCCTATAAGGTTTATCTTCCCCTCCTTCCCTCTCTGATAGTTGTTTGTGACACTAAGCCCCTGCTTATATTCTTCGTTGCTTGAATTTGCCTGAATTCATATGATAACAATGAGACATCGTATGAAACTCTGAGCTCTCACCACCCAAGCCTGGTGGGACTAGAAGTGCTCCATCAGTATGAATGCCAGCCAAGAGAGCTCCAACTGTTTGAGTCCATCTAAACTATGTTTCATCTTCGGAGTTTGAAGGATGTTGGAGTCGTCACTAGCGCTGAGATAGGTGTATATGAGTCAGGACCATTGACTCATGCAAATTTGGCCTAACTTAAAGGTGAGAAGAATATGGGAGCAGGATTAATATATTCACAGGATTGACAGAAAGTCTGAGATACAGGCTCTGTTCTGGACAGGAAAAAGAGCCTCAAGGGCTGAAAAAGAAACCTTAGTAGTAGCCTCATATTAGGAGCGTTCATGTCATAATACCCCTTTTGCAATGAATGAGTGTGAAAGATCACTTCTATGTTTGATTCAATCATTTGAGCCAGTAAAGACCTTTTTACTTTCTCTAGAGATTGCAGGTCCTTTCCAGACCCTCTATCCCAATGGAGTTCTATAGTAAGGGGTGAAGACACTGATTTCACTGCCCTACAAAAATACACTCATAGGAAAGAGATAATTTATGAATACATAGAAGTGATTTGGTTGTTGCCTCTGAGAAAACACTAGTTTCATACCTCTGCAAAGGTGAAAGAAATAATGCCTACAACTTTATTTTACAGGCTTCTTCTGTGGACTAGATTTATGATATTTTTAAAGGCTCAACTCTCAGGAGGACACTGGAAAAATGGAATTTTATTTGTTAATCTAACCCTTCAGGGTACATAAAAATGTTATGAGGGCTTCCACATATTTCCTTGCATAAAAACATCACCATTGAGATTTCTGTTATATTTTCAATAAACTCTATAAAGAAAATGGTCTCCTTTAATAAAAGAGAGTTTTCTTTCAGGTATATAATCAAATCAGGTAGAACTGGTGGTACAAATAAAGATAGACTCATGCCTTAAATGACCCTTTCTCCCCTCTAGATGCATAAAAGGAAGATTAGACTGATAAATAACGAAATGTCCTAGAAATCAAGACTATTCCGTCTTAGAATACAACTGTTGATTAAAAAGATTTAGTATTAAGTTGATGACATGAGTTCAAAGCTCATTAAAGGTCGGTACATAAAAATAAAAAATTGATTAAGACCAGGTATAGTGGTACATGTCTGTAATCCCAGTACTGGGAAGCTGAGACAGGAGGACCACAGGTTGGAAGCAAGCGTCAGCAACTTAGCAAGACACTCAACAACTTAGCAAGATCCTGTTTTCAAACAAAAATTAGTAAATAAAAAATAAGGCTAGGGATGTAGCTTGGAAGTAGAATGACCCTGAGTTCAATCCCCAGCAACACACACACACACACACACACACACACACACACACACACACACACACACATTGATTGAAAGAATTTGTATCAGAAAACATCAAAGAAAAAAATCAGAGAGTTATGAGGAGAGTAAGGTAGTGTGGGGGGTATGATAGTCATTTTCAAATACATAAAGGACATTTACCCTAGAACACAGAACTCAGACAAAAGGATATTTGAAGATAAAAAGTTGTGCTTTTTGTTGACCAGCAAGAAACACTTCTAACCATTAGAACTTCATAAAATAAGAGTGGACAATCTCAGGCAGTAGTGGCTTTCTATCACTGGTAGTGCTCAAGTTAAGCCTGATCAGCCACATCAGCATCAATATCTGTTTGTTGGGTTCCTTGTGATGTGTTAGGCTCTATACTAAGTGCTATATGTGCATCATCTCATGTCCTCACCAAAACCTTAGGTGTCATCATATTATTATTGCCATTTTAAAAAGAAGAACCTAGGGCATGGAGGATATAAATAATTTTCTCAAAGTCACACAGGGAATAAGTAGCTGAGCAAGGATTTAAATTCAGTTCTAGACAAGCATGGTGGTGCATGCTTATAATCCCAGTATTTGGAAGGCTGAGACAGGAGGATCACGGGCTCATGGACAGCCTCAGCAACTTAGTGAGACCCTGTTTCAAAATAAAGAATAAAAATAGGGCTAGGGGTGTAGCTCGGAGGTAGAATGCCCCTGGGTTCAATCCTCAGTACTGAAAAAAAAAAAAAAAATTCAGTTCTGACCCCAAGTCATTCCTATCATACTTATTTCATTGGGGTTACTGTGTAAGAAATTGAAGCAGATTTATTTTATTTTATTTTTCCAAGGGACAGGTAAAAACAATGATCTTTTCAAACCTAGAGACTATACAACTCTACAAATGTGAGGCACAGATAAATGAGGTATGAATGCTACTGAGCTAGTCACTGATAATACTGTGTCTAGAACCTAATTCATGGGGCTCAGATAATCCAGTGCTCTTTTCACAATACAAGTACAGGTTTAGGTATAAAAATAACATGGAAAACTCTCTCCAACTAATAATGACATCAAGCAAAACCAGCAGAAAAGGCATTTGCTCCTCAAATGGTAGAAAATGGTTAAGGACAGGACGGGAACATAGACAAGAAATTTATGTTTCATAAGCATGTGAGAAAACTCCTTAAAGCTTAAGGAAATTGAGATGCTGAAAGTGGAAGATGATAGCTCCAACACATTCAGCTCTTTTCTGAACAAAGTCAAAGCTTACATGGTAAAGGTAGTATAATAATTCTTCTCTGGTCCTGTTAAACCCTTCATTATATAATCTGTCATGCCCAACCTCTCATTTCTTTTCATATTGTTTTCAAGGCTAATGTAACTTTCCATTGTTTTCCTCATCAAATCTTCATAATAACCCTTAAAGTAAACAATAAATATGCTATTACCTAATGCTCATTTTATAAATGAAACTGAGGCCTACGAAGGTGATTAAAGTGTCACATAGCTGATATGGTCTAGCTGGAATAATAGAGATGTTCTGATTTACAGAGCAAAGCTCTTTCTCTGATACCACATGGACTCTCTTCTCTAGACCATGAGACAAGATAATACAGAGGATTTCAAGAATAATTGCATACTTATTCACGTGTATGCCTTATATCACATGTCTTTTATGCACTACTTAACTTTTCAAAAAAGAGAATGTGGCTTAGAATATTAGAAATATCACATTTCTTAACCTACCCTAGCAGCAATTCTATGCCTCAAATCCACATCTATTTGAGGTAACTAAGTGGTTAAAAGAGACATATTTGTAGTTTATTATCTATGCAGTTTAATTTACATGCTCATTTGAAGAAAGAAAAATTGGTAGGAAAAAAGCAATGACTCGACTATGTTTACAAGGAAGTAGGAATATACACCTTAACAATTTTGACATGATTCAAAGGTAGAGCCCAGTGAAACATTATTTTTAATTTGTTATTATATTTTGTTTATATATATCCATTTTTCATAAAACACAACTGAAAATGAAAATATGCTTTCAAGGGCAATAAGACAGAAATCATGGACACCAGATCACCCTATCTTTGTATAGCTTAGGACCAGCAGAAACATTTAATAGTAACATCAGGAAAGATAATACTGAGAGGTTTGAAAGGTTATCATCATCTTTTACTGAGGTTGTGGAGTCCAGACTCCCAAAGGAGGCAAAGTAGTAAGAAAAAAAAAATTAACTTGCATCAATGGGTGATGGCAGGTTAAAACTCTGTTTTCAGCCTATTTCATTGTTTGAGCATAGTAGCAACTCCAGAGAGACAATATCCCCACCTGCCTTGAATTGCTAAAGCAAGCATGCTGTAAAAAGGTAGTATTTTGGATTACTTATTTTATCAACAGATAATATAGTTTTTGGTCATGAAAACTAGAGATCACAAAGACGGCATTTGGAGTAAAACCATAGGGAAAAAAATTCTGCTTCTATGCAAAAAAAAATGTCTACAAAACAATTCAGGCATAAAAACCACATCACATCAAAATTTAAAATGTGGGCAGCAGATTGATAAGGGTTAATGGCTAATTCTAATATGTTGGACACTGGTTTTCTTGAGGGTAAGGTGGTGCTGGAATATAATGCACAACCTTGGGACATTCTAACCAATAGTATAAAGGCTGGGTTACCAAGGTAACAGTACAATACATGCTCTAGAAAGCTGGATTAAACCAGTAGGGAAGAGGTAATTTAAAATGAAATATTGTCGAGGAAAGATACCACTCAACATCATCAGAATTGTATAAATGGGATCCTCTCTCCTTTAAGATAAAATACTTTGAAAAGAAAATTTATGAAATCTAACAAAGAACATATGTACATCCTGGAATCACACATTGGGCTAACAGACAAAAAGTTGATAAACGTGTATACATTATGCCTATCTTAAAGATGAGGAAATGAAGTCTCTTTGGAGTTTAGTAACTTTCCCAAGGCCGTGTTACTGACAAGTTGTAGTAATCTTTGACCCAGCTCTGGGGTCTAATGCTTGTACTCTTCCCAGCAAGACGGCTCTACCTACATCTGGGGCTGGAACATCCCTGAAACTAAGTGGACACCTGTTTCCACTTGAATGGAAACACCTCTATTAGTTTCAATGCTTATAGCTCAGTCCCAACAATTCTGTTTTTATCAATCCTGCCACAGTTAGTTGTATAGCTCAAGTAGCTGGAGAGAATTTCTAGAAATAAGCTTGGAGGTCATCTTCCTATAAATGGTGGGTTAAACCACAGATTTTTGGATATACTAATGATTACTAATATGTGAAAAGATTAAAGAACCAAAATATTTGAGGAAATATGAAGAGCTAACAGGTTCAAAGAGAAAAAAAAAACCACAAAGGAGAAATAAATTTAATTTCCGAAAGGAAAGATCTGATTTTATTTGGTATAAGAAAAAAAAAAAAAGAAGAAGCTAGGTTTATAGAAGTGCAAGGAAGAGACACTGTCAAGAAAGAGGAAATAGTCAACTTTGTAAAATATCCCAGGAAGGTCAAGTATGGTTGTGCAGTATTTATAAAGTTTCAGCTCAGAAACAGTTCCTAATCTCACATAAAGAAAAAAAAAAAAAAAAGCTCTAGATTATAGGACTCTACCCTGATAAAGTGAGAGGCAGAATGGAGTCCATGAAGATAATTTTTCATCATACTGCATCTAACAAAATACCATTCCCCTGAGCCAGGCCACAATTCCTCTAGATAGGAAATGAGATCACACATGTCTCTCTAGTTTTCTATCCATCAGAGAGTGCAGGAATTCCAGCCCCTTTAAACCTCCTTTCCTTAATTTATAAAATCCCAAAGGGTATCTCTCCTGAGCTCTCTAAAGCCATCCTTTCATCTTCTTTGGGACATGCCATTTTCCTCTTCTCTTGCTCTACATTTCAATAGTGAGATCTGATCATAGTAATACTAACTTCCATATACTCAGCACTTACTGTATGCCAAGGATTTCACGTGCCTTATTTTTAATGCTCTGAACAACTAAAGCTCAGAGAGGTGAAGGAAGTTGTCCAAGGCCAAGGAGTAGAACCAGATTCTAATCCAGGTCTGTCTGCCACCCCAGCCTGGGCTCTTCATCACTGTACCATATTTAGAAGCCTCTGCAAATGCATACCACTGCCAAATCTTCCTGGTGGCGGAGATGACACAGCTGCTATAAGTACCACGTGCATGGCCTCTCTGCTTTAATGCCAAATTCTACTAGATTCTTCTTCTCATGTCTATGAGTAGGCTAACCAGAACTACTGTACTGGAATTCACACCCTGTGAGTGCTATCATGCAGGCACAGCTCTTTTTAAAGATTCCTCCATCATCTTATGAAATATGGTTCTGGTGGGTCAGCCCCAATGGGCTCATGCACTTGTCTAGGCATGTCTGAGTTCAAAAGAGAAAACAGCTTAGACTAGAAATAAAATCCCTGACACATAAATCTTCCTGAAATCTAGTTTGATGTTTTTTAAGATACTAAGCAACAGAGAAAGATAAGCTTTAAGAAAGATAGGCAAGGCTACAAAACACAACTGTAAGACAAATGGGAGGAGAAAGAAGATTCTAAACTTGATACAGTCAGACTGGGAAAAATTAAAGATATTTTCTTTTACAAAAAGAGGTTTGGTAGCATTAAATATTAAAAGATTTACCAAGTTAAAAGAGCCAATTTAAGGAGCTCTCTAAGGTAAAGGCAAAGATAACAAAGCTTTGTCAATATAAAGCTTCAGCTTATCAGAATTTATAACTTAAAGTGTAAAGACACCTTTGTTTTCTCTGATAAGAAGAATTAAGGGACCTACTCTCATTTCCACCTGAGCTTTCCAAAAGTTTGGTACCAAATTTGAGGCTTAATGATAGCAATAGTAATCGACAATTTGTTTTTTGTTTTTTGTTTTTGTTGTTCTTTTTTCCGGTACTGATTGAACCCAGGGGCATTCTACCTCCAAGCTACACCCCCAGTCCTATTTTTTATTCTTTATTTTGAAACAGGGCCTCATTAAGTTGCGGAGTGCCTCACTAAGTAGTTGAGGATGGCCACAAACCTGGATCCTCCAGTCTCCGCCTCCCAAATGCTGGTATTACAAGCGTGTGCCACCACGCCCAGCTTAATTTGGTTTTTTTTCAAGGACATATTTGTTTTCTTTTTGCCTTTTCAGAAAATGTGTATTTGCCCTGTTCCTAAATTCTTATTTATAATTATAATTAACCATTTTACTACATGTAAACTTTGGGGGACACATTTTCATCATAAACAAATAATAGTAGATGAGAGAGATGATAGATTAGATAGATAGATAATAGATAGATGACATCACTGACAGATGGATATAGACTAGGAAGAAATCTGGCAGGCTTTAGTGACTGTGTTAGTTAACATTTAGTTGCTGTGACCAAAGTACCTGACAAGAACAACTTAGAGGAGAAAAGGTTTATTTGGTTGATAGTTTCAGAGTTCATTAATGGCCAACCAGCATCAAGGCAGAAACATCATGGCAGCAGGACATGGTGGAGGAAGGATGCTCAGCTCATGGCAGCTGAGAAACAAAGAGAGACAGGAAGTGCCAAGGACAGATATAGTCCTTAATACTGTGGCCCCGTGGCCCACCTTGTCCAGCCACATCTTACTTGCCTATATTTACCATGCAGTAGGTCCTTTCTATTATTAATCTATCAATGGATTAACCTACTGATGAGGTTAGAATCCAGATCCAATTATTTTACCTCTGAACCTTTCTGCAACATGAGTTTTTTTCTGGTGGACTTTCCATATCCAAACCATAACAGTGACTCATTATTTAATGGGAGATAAAAGAATTAAAAGAACCAAAAATGACTCCCAGGTTCTCCAGCTCTGGTGCCTGGATAAATATTGAAAATATTTCAAGGGAGAGATAATGAGTTCAGTTTGGACATGTTGAGTTTTGAAGGGCCTAGAACTAGTTGAGTGGTGAAATCTAAACCTTGGAGTAAAGTTGTGAACTGGAAACACACATCTTTTTTCCACTAACAACATAAAGAAAGTAGTTTAACACGAGAAAGAACGCAATGAACCAGGGAAAATGTCTATTCTTCCTGAACTTAGCAATAATAAGACTAAAAACAATTCAAGTACAGAATTCCCATAAACACCAGCACTGAAGGGGAAAACAGTAAAGGAAATCAGGCACAAATTTCTGCATAGAGCCAGGAAAGCACAGTGTTTACAAAATAAAAAGACCAGAGTGTCAAGTGAAGTAGAGAGGTTTAATAAGGATATACTAAAAATACTAAAAAGTTTAGGCAGTTAGAAGACTACATGTAGCCTTATAAGGAACAATCTCAGTAATACAGTGAGCAGAAGCAACTCTTTTGAAAAATACACAGAAGAAGAGAAGGCGAGCAGAAGGAAGAAACCTATATAGAAATCATAGAGGATTTGAAGGGAAAGATAAGACCACAAGGAGCTTATGTTTTACACTCAGGTTGGCAGTCTGAGTGGCAATCTTGTGGACAGGGGGTTGAAGGGGACAGAAGAAGGCAACTAGCTCTCCAGCTGGAGAATGACCCACACAGGGCACCATGTACTTCAGCATGGAGCAGAGCAACATTCAGAGGATTTCTTTTCCCAACTCCACTAAAGGCACACAGAGGTGCTAAGAAAACCAGTAAAACAGAAGTGGGCTTGGAGTAGAGATGAGAAGGCCATAGAATTCAAGGTCTTTAGGAATGAAATCCATGTTGAATGTCACTGATTTGCATAAATATCAGGACACACTCCCCAAAGAACAGCAGGACTAGCTACACCCCAGCCATTTACACTGCATTCAGAACCAGAAATGGCCCAGGGAGTCCCTCCCTTTGTGCCAGAGGGTCTACTGGCATCTCTCTCTTCTGATTTTCTTGAGGAAGAAAAGAGTAGACAAACACTTCTTAAGAAAGGAGAGAGATTACCCTGATAAGAAGTGTAATGTTGACTTGAATAATCATTTATCAAAGGGATGGCCCTGAAACAAAGATATTTGTTAAAGTTCAAATGACTGCATTTTTCATAAAGATAAACTTGAAATTTGAGAGTTTTTTGATCTTATCTCTCCCACGTGAAGGAAATGGAAGCTATAGTACAAATGAGATTGATTATAAAAAATAAAAACCACTTTATTTGGTACATATTAAATATAGTATGTAAATTTTCATCTTTCTATACTTGCAAACAAAATGTTATATAAAATATACTCAGGAGAATGGATTGAGACAATGATGGTAAAATAGTTGCCCACATTTTGCTTAATGTGAAGGACTACCAATAGGAAAGTGAGTAATGGGGAAAAGGAAGGACAGAGGGCATCATCTCACATGGCAGAGTCTTTGGAGTCATAGAGTCTTTTCATGAAGGTGGAAGAACAATGACATATAGATGCCATTTTGTACAGAAGGCAGAAGACTGAAACTGTCCTCAACTCTTGGTTCTCTGCACTTGAGAAGATCTAGCAGAAATCACATATGACTCATGGGAAAGTCATATTTTAGCTCCATTGAGGAACTAGCAAGAGCATTCTGTGAAGAAAGTGAGGCTGTATGGGATGTGGTTTATCATGGAATGAAATTTGGATAGGGAGAACAGTGAGGTTTTGTCCTTAATCACTGGAGGCACAAATCATGGTATCAGGCAAGAGATAAAAGCATAGACAGGAATATGTCTGGAAGCCCGGGCCAGAAGAGATGGGCTAACCCTGATGTTTCAAAAAGAATTCTGGGGTAAGTGGCTTCAGTAAAATTAGTGGAAGACTCAGCTATATTTGTGAACCCAGCATTATTTGACTTAATTTGAAATCACCAAGGTCAGAGCCAACCAATCACTCTGAGGAATAGAGGCCTGGTCTATGGGTTTGACGGTCAATTCTGGGAAAGTCTCTTTTTAGGGACTTATACATACTATTGAGCAGAAATTTCAAGCCAGGAAATAGCCTCCTCCTCTACCCTGAGCAGAGAGCTCAGTCTATGGCAGTGGTGGGCACCCATGGCTGCACACTGGGGAAGCTTATAAAATAAAAGTGATAATATAATTTTTATGAAGATATGCAGATAATTAGGATGACTATGCAAAAATCTAAACTGTTGGTCTTAAGAGACCTCTGAGGGGAGTCTGTACCAGAGACAAGGAATGTTATCATTAAGGGGAAGAATGTGATATGTGTGTGTGTGTGTGTGTGTGTGTGTGTGTGTGTGTGTGTGTGAGTGAGTGAACTTAAGCTTGTTCAGCAAGAGTTTCTGAGTCTCAGGGACCTTTGTTTCTCCTACTTGTCCAGGCCAAGTAATAAATCATGCAATTCACAGTGATGTTGATTCATTTACCCAATATACACAGTACATCAGACAGAGAGGGGAATGGAAATCCCTGGAGTGAGAACTGGAAGATGCTCACTCTCTGTTGGCATCTGGGTAAGGGAAGTTCAGATGCTCCCCCTGCCCATATCTCTTGAGGACCAAGCCCACTCCAAGTGGAGAATATGGCAGAGAGCTCATGCCATTGAATGGGTAACAATGAATTTACATGTATGTTTTGGTTTGGAGACGTCATATTATGTTCATATTAGAATAACCAGCATTCTACCAGAAAGGTGATACAGAATTACAATTAAATAAACACATTCCAGTTTCAGGGTCAGATAAAACAGTCAAAAATAATATCACAGTACTGGTGGCAAATGAAGCTAAAGGCAAAGATACAAAGTTTTATTTAGCTGGTGTAGCTTTGTCCCAGATGAATATATGTAAGATGTTCCTTAGGTTCTTAAAATTTTGAAAACAAATCTCTAACCCCATTCATTCATTTGAGGACCTTAAGGACCCAAATAACCCAGAAGGGAGGCACAGTCTCAGGAGAGACAATCGCCTGCATAACAGCCAAAGACCCACTCGGCCTAATCATCTAATGCCAGACTCTGGCCTCTTCACAATAACAGTGTTTTGGCCACATTTCTAAAGCTTTTTCATTTTATGACTTAGTTTCCTGTTTGAGTGTTTATAGCTCGTTATTCATCCTTACCCTGGCAGTACCTTGCTATATTATATCAGATGTGTCCTTCTCTGCATGGAAGAAGAAAAATAACTGTGAAGACTTCCCCTGACACCACATCTAAATCATATAGGACTAAATTTTCAAATATTCCAGATGAGACAAACTATTAAGCAAATATAGCACACAAGAGGATTTAGGAAATTTACACATGGCTTCTAAAGCATGGCAGTATAAGCTAGTTATACAAACTTCTGCCTTTTTTGAGATGACACTTTAATCCCTAAAAAAGCTGATGCATGTGCAGCTGCCCAGCCTGATGCCTGGTGGAGAGTTGATACTGGTGCTCTCTAGAGGAACAGAACCAACAGGATATGTATATATCATAAAAGGGGGGTTATAAAATTGGCTTACACAATCAGAAGCTGGATAGTCCCCAAATATGGCCATCTGCACACTAGAGAGCCAGTAGCTGCTCGGTCCAAGATGCCTGGAGCCTCAGAACACAGGGGACCAATGATGCAGGCCTGATCCAAGATGGAAAGGCCTGGAAACTCCTTGGAGAATTGTTCAGTGAGGGTCCATGTTGGAAGAGTGAAAGATACCTCTCATCAGGCGCTATGAGCTTGATTCAAATCTACCATAAAAGCAGCTTCTTGACAGAAGAAAAAGAGCAACAAAAAAGTGAACAACGCTACGAAAACTGAAGTACAACTAAACAGAATCCAGAAAGCCGACCAGGGAGAGCAAAGAAGCCCGTGTGCACAGCAGCGGTGTTATGCCACAGAGTGGCGAGTGGCGGCCGCCATTGAGCCAGCCCCAGCGTGGGGTCTTCTAACAAAGAAATATATAATAATAGAAATGATACAAAACTTCCAGAAAGAATGCAGAGAGAGCTGGAAAGAAATAAAGGAACAAATAAACAAAGAATCTGACACCCTGAGCAGGAATCATAGAGAAGCCTTGAGGGAAGTGAAGGATGTGAAAAATGCAATAATAGAATTGAAGGCATCAATACAAACTACAAACAGTAGATTAGACCACATTGAAAACAGAATATCACGCCTATATTATGACCATTCCAAAAATTAATCCATTGTACATAGTCTAGAAAAAAAATTCGACAGTATGAATTGGACATCGATGAGATGCGGGCCAATTTTAAAGAGCTAATCTAAGAATAATAGGCATAGAAGAGGGATTAGAAGTTGAAACTAATGGAATAAACAACCTTTTCAAAGAAGTAATATCAGAGAATTTTCCAACATAGAGAAGTTGACACATAGGTATAGAAAACTAATAGAACCCCCTTTAGACAAGACCAAAGGAGAGGTTCCACATAATAATCAAGCTGACTAACATAAAGGCTAAGGAGAGAATTCTAAAAGCAACAAAAGTAAAAGACCAAGTGACATTTAGAGGCAAACCAATTAGAATCACTCCAGACCTCCCAAACTAAGTCATGAAAGCCAGGAGGGGCTGGAGTAACATATTCCAAACTCTGAAAGAAAATAACTTGCAGTCAAGATTCTCTTACCCAGCAAAACTCTCTCTCAAAATTGACGGGGATATAAATACTTTCCATGACAAACAGAAATTGAAAGAATTTATGTCTTCCAAACCAGCACTAGAGAAAATACTCAAAGAGATTAACTACAAAGAAGAACTAACAAGTAAACATCAGAACCAGAGAAACAATAATTTCCAGGAAGCCAACAACTAAGCAAAAAGAACAAACACTACCTCAAACAGAAGTCAAAACTCAAAATGTTAGGAATTAAAAATAATCTCTCAATAATCACACTGAATATAAATAATCTCAACTCCCCAATAAAAAGGCACAAGGTGGCAAAATGGATTAAAACCCAGAATCCATCTATATACTGCCTGCAAGAAATACACCTTACAAGCAATGATTCCCACAAACTAAAGGTAAAGGGCTGAAGTAAGGTAATCCATGCCAATGGAACTCAAAGCCAAGCAGAAGTAGCAACTATGATATCAGAAAAATTAGATTTCAAGCCTAAGCTTATCAAAAGAGACAAAGCAGGTCATTTTTTTACTAGTAAAAGGAAAAATCCAGCAAGAGGAAATAACAATTATCAACATCTATGCCCCAAACATAGGTGCAGCCACTTTCATAAAACAAACTCTGCATGATATAAAGTCATACATAGATCCCAATACACTAATACTAGGAGACTTCAATACTCCTCTCACATCACTAGACTGATCTTCTAAAAAAAAAAGGTCAATAAAGATGCTTCAGACTTAAATAATACCATAAACCAAATGGACCTGTTAGACACATGCAGAATATTTCACCCAACTACAGCTGAATTCACATTTTTCTCAGCAGCCCAGGGAACCTTCTCCAAAATAGACCACATTCTGGGCCACAGAGCACTGGAAAATTTAAAAAATGTAACATAATTCCCTGCATCTTTTCAGACCACAGTGGAGTGAAACTAGAAATCAACTCTAAGAAGACCCAGAGTAACCATGTAAACACACGGAGACTGAACACCACACTGCTGAACTAGGAATGGGTCATAGAAGAAGTAAGGGGAGAAATTAAAAAATTCCTAGAAACCAATGAAAACAGAGACACAACATATCAAAACCTCTGGGGACACCTTGAAGGCAGTACTAAGAGGAAAATTTATAGCACTGAGTGCCCACATAAGAAGAACGAAAAACCACCAGATAAATAACCTAATGACACAGCTCAAAGCACTTGAAAAACAAGAACAGTCTAACCCCAAAGCCAGTAGAAGACAGGAAATTATGGAAATCAGAGCAGAAATTAATAAAGTAGAGAATAAAGAGATAATACAGAAAATCAACAAAACCAAAAGCTGGTTTCTTGAAAAAATAAACAAGATCTATAAACCATTGGCCAACCTAACCAAAAAAAAGAGAGAATCAACCCAAATTACCAAAATAAGAGATGAAAAAGGGGATATTACCACTGACAGTGTGGATATAGAGAAGATCATCAGAAACTATTTTGAAAAACTATACTCCAACAAAATGGAAAATCTAGAAGAAATTGATAATTTTCTAGATACATATAACCTTTCTAAATTGAGTCAAGAAGATATAGAAAACTTAAACCGACCAATAGCAATCAAGGAGACAGAAACAGCAATAAAGAGTTTACCATCAAACAAAAGCCCAGGGCCAGATGGTTTTCCAAGTGAATTTTATAAAACATTTATAGAAGAGCTAATCCCAATACTCCTCAAACTATTCCATGAAATAGAAAAAAACAGGACCCTCCCAAACACATTCTATGAAGCCAACATCACATTAATACCAAAGCCAAATAAAGACAGCTCAAGAAAATAAAACTATAAGCCTATATCATTGATGAACTTAAATGCAAAACTGTTAAACAAAATACTAGCAATGCACATTCAAAACCACATCAAGAAAATTATACACCATGACCAAGTCGAGTTCATCCCAGGGATGCAAGGCTGGTTCAACATATGAAAAACAATCCATGTAATTCACCACATAAACAGAATCAAAGACAAAAATCACATAATAATCTCAATTGATGCTGAAGAAGCATTTGACAAGATCCAACACCCATTCATGCTAAAAGCACTGCAGAGAATCGGGATAGAAGGAACATACCTCAAAATCATAGAGGCAATATACAATAGGTCCACAACCATATAATATTAAATGGAGAAAAATGGGCAAGAGTTCCCACTAAAAACAAGAACAAGACAAGGATATCCATTATCACCTCTTCTGTTCAACATAGTACTTGAGACTCTAGCTAGAGCAATAAGGCAAGAGAAGGAAATCAAAGGAGTAAAAATAGGAAAGAAGAACTAAAACTATCCCTCTTTGCAGATGACATGATACTATACCTAGAAGACCCAACAAAGTCAGCCAAAAAACTTATAGAACTGATCAACAAATTCAGCAAAGTATCTGGATACAAAATCAATCTTAAAAAATCAGAAGCTTTCCTGTATGCCAACCATAAAACCACTGAAAAAGAAATCCAGAAAAAAACTCCACTCACAATAGCACCCCCAAAAATAAAATACTTAGGAATAAACTGAGGTAAAAGACCTCTATAAGGAAAACTACAAAAAGTTGAAAAAAGAAATTGATGAAGACCTTAGAAGATGGATAGATTTACCATGCTCTTGGATAGGCAGAATAAATATCATCAAAATGGCCATCCTCCCAAAAGTGACGTACAGATTCAATGCAATACCCATAAATTACCAAGGTCACTCCTCACACACATAGAAAAATCAGTCCTTAAATTCATTTGGAACAACAAAAAGCCCAGAATAGTCAAAGTAGTTCTTAGCAACAAGAACCATGCAGGAGGTATCACAATACCTAACTTCAAACTCTAATACAAAGCCAAAGTAATAAAAACAGCATGGTATTGGCACAAAAACAGACACATAGACCAATGGAGCAGAATAGACTATTCAGAAACAGACCCACATGCTTACAGTCAACTAATTTTTTACAAAGGAGCCAAAAACATACGCTGGAAAAAAGATAACCTCTTTAACAAATGGTGTTTGCAAAACTGGTTAACCATATGCAGGAAAATGGAAATAAAACCCACTTTCTCACCCTGCACAAGAGTCAACTCAAGGTGGATCAAAGACCTGGAAGTCAGGCCAGAGACCTTGCAGCTACTTGAAGAGGGCATAGGCCCAACACTTGAACACATAGGCACAGGTAAAAACTTTCTCAACAAGACCCCAAAAGCACAAGCAACTCAAAGAAAGATCAATACATGGGATTGCATTAAACTGAAGAGCCTCTGTGCAGCAAAGGATACTATCAAGAACCTCAACAGAAAGCCCATGGAGTGGGAGAAAATTTTGCCAGCTACTCTTCTGATAGAGGACTAATATCTAGGATATATAGAGAACTCAAGAAACTCACAGCTAAGAAAACAAATAACCCAATCAAAAATGGGCAAAGGATCTAAATAGACACTTCACAAAAGAAGAAATAAAATTGGCCAATAAATGTATGAGGAAATGTTCAACATCATTAGCAATCAGAGAGATGCAAATCAAAACCACCTTGAGATTTCACCTAACTCCAATCAGAATGGCAATCATAAAAACACGACAACTACTGGCAAAGGTGTGGAGAAGTGGGAACCCTAATACATTGTTGGTGGGATTGCAAATTAGTGCAACCACTTTAGAAAACAGTACGGTATCTCATATATCCTGAAACATAACATCTTCACTTGGAGATCTATAAGCACTTTGAACATGACATGTCAATGTCTACACTTGATATTTCTTTTCAAAATGCATTCTTTCTCAGTCTTGCCAATTTCAGTGCATGGCACCATTATCTTGAAGATGGAAGGACAGAAGTAAAGAAGGGAATAAGGGAGGGAAGAAAGGAGGGAGATGAAGGAATGAGCCTGGGGAAACCACTGGTTAATAGGAGCATAATGTAGTATTGGGAAGTATGTAAGTAGTATTCTTAAATAGAAATTCATTGAACAAAACACTTTTAAAAACTGCCCTCAAGAATTTCTTATGCTTTAAATGTTGATCCAGATTTTAAACTAAATTTTAAGAATGAGAGACAGGCATCACAGAGGGCCAACACTTTTTTACAGAAATGGGCAACAGGGTCAGAAAACACTATTTATGATGTCTCTATGACTTAGACATGTAATCAGAGTTATCAATATTGTACTGAGGTCAAACTAGTCTACTGAAAACTGTACTATCTATTTTTGAAATTTGATTATTGAGCTATGGAGACTAAGCAAAGTCCAGAAAAATGATATATGTTAAAGAAAGTGGGTTTATGGTGTAGCTCTTTGTGAGATGGTATCTACATGCATGTTGAATGATGTTTTGTTTGTTCTAAGTCAGGTTTTAAAACACAATATAAGTTAGAGCTTTAAATGTGGATAAAAAGAATCACTAAAAAGAAGAGAGATGGCAAAGAACTTCCAACACCTTTTCCTTATCTCTTTTCATGCGTGTACAGCCATCACTGAACACATATTACCACCCATGAATTTAGCCCCTGAGATGATTACCAACATCTGGCTCTGATTAGCATTTCTACAGCCAGTACAGCAAAGGAACATCCTCAGCTCCCTTCGTGCACCATCAATCAATTCCACGAATGTTTATTGGGTACCCCTCTGGTGCAAGGGCTTATGTTATGTATGCCCTGCAAAATGCTTTCCTGAAAGTTGGAACTCTGTATTGCTTTTTATTACCTTTTGTTATTAAATTTGAACTAGAAATCTACACAGCATGAGCTTTATAAAAACAGACATTTTAAAGGAGAGAATAAACTACTTGAGAGCATAACTGAACTAGAAACTGGTACATCACTCACCTCCTCTCATTCCAGAGATATTATTTTTCTTCCTCCTTTTCTGCTCTGTCATGAAGTCAGAGTGCAAGCCAATTCCAGCAATTTCACCAGATACCACAAACTAATGGCTGTGGGATGGTTGCCAGTTGCCCTGCAGACATGTTCTTCTCATTGGCTTATCTTTACTCATTACCCTGTTCTTAATATCATTGTGCAAAGAATCTGAAGATTACGAAATAACAAGGTTTTCCAATATGTTGCTTTGTTTAAACATGTGATAAATTAACCAGGGGATCGTGCAATGAAAGCATTTGCATTTAATTTCCATTTAAGGCACAAAGCTAACACAGCTCGAGGAAGAAACAGGGCTTTGGTTTATTCTCAAGAGTTTGGGTGAGCACAAAACCAAATAAAACTGAACCACCACATGGCAGGATTTATTAAATCTGGACGACAGAACAAAGTAACACCCTAAAGAATGAACCAGTGAGGCTTTTCTCTCCCTTTCAAACTGTCAGAGCATATATGTGAGGTTTCCATAAATCTAGCAAAATATCACTTTGGATGCCAGTGTTAAATTTTCAAATACAAATTACAAAATAAGGATGAAATTTTTCCTTGAGGAAAAATTTTCCTTAAAAAAAAAAAAAAGCTAATAAGAGTTAAAAAAAAAAAAAGAAATGAGAAATTTTGATCTGACACCAGTTTTATTAATCAATCATTTTGATAAATGTATGTATTTTACAGAGCTTTATTTGACATATGTAAACAGATTACAATAAAATAAAACTATCTTCCTATTCACCTCATGGTGCTTTTTAAGAGAAATATCACAAGAACAAAGTAGTATTTTGATAATTCAATTGGAAAATCAGCATTGCTGTAGCTATTCACTACAGAATCGTTTGTATGGGATTTGTTGGATGGATTTGACTGTTTTAATAGAACTAGGCACAGGTCCAAGAACAGAGATTTAAATCCTAAATATGAAACAGTCCTTTGTTTTTCTTTTCTTATTCTTTGCAAAGCTCATTTTGTGGCTTTAAAGATATTTACTCAAGAGATACTATCCTCAGGAACTATAACCAAGAAGTTGCCAACGTGATATTATTTGAGAGGTTGCCAGAAAGATCCTTGCAAAAGCCACCTCCCCATTCCCTCCACAATTCCTGAAATGTCAACAATTGTAATTCACTCCCTTGTGCTGAGGGCTGACACCTCCCTCTGGTAACCTTTTGAGGCCAGGAGGGCAGGAGGAGATGTGATTGTGCCAACAACCTCTATAAGATCACTGCACTGTGCTATGGTTTGGTCTATACTTTCCCATTTATTCACAAGACTATTCTAATGCCCTCAAATGACTTACTGAAGCTTAGCTACCTCATCGTTGTAGCATGTGTTCCCAAACTTACTAAGAGGAGAAAAGGTTTCTTGAGAAGTCCTTGGGTGAAGCCAAAGGGATATTAGAGCTAAGTTTTTGAGCAGAGAAGAGAAAAGGAAGTAACGTACCTCTGTATCCCGGACACGGGATATCCTGGGATCTGACAGGGAGGAAAATCAGAGTGGCTTTCAGTGACCACTCCACTTGCTTCTACATACTTGGGAATCATTTGTAAATCCTTTTTTGGAACCTAACCAGACATTTCCCTTTAAAAATAAATCAGGGCATTTATCCATCTTAGATACTCTCTCATTCTGTAGATTTTTAGTGATTGCTTGGAATTTCAAAGAGTTCTAAAATAAACTTAAAAAGTTACTTCAGCATCCATAGATATAAATTGTTAAAGTGTGAATTCATCTAAAGTAGGTTGTTTTCTCTTTACATCATAACCTATAATGAGCTATAATTTCTCCTTTATGTTGCTTGATAAAAGCTTTCCTGTTTTAAGAAGATTGCTTACTCATTTATGTTTGAGAAAATGGAAGCAAAACAGAAGTTAATCACTGCCTTTGCTTCTTTTATTATGTTAGCATCTATTGACATAACCAACCTCCCCTAAGTCCAGGGGGAAAATTGGAGTCTCTGTCTTAATAAATATTATAAGATTAATTCACTAATTCAAACATGTGTGCATATACATGTGATTTTTAAATGTTATACCATATGGAAATAAGAAAGATTTAGTGGTCCCACTAACAAATATAAATAACAACATACTTATAAAGCACAGATCTTATTTCTCTCTCTCTCTCTCTCTCTCTCTTTTTTTTTTTTTTTTTTTTTTTTTTTTTTTTTTTTTTTTTTTTTTTTTTTTTTTTTTTTTTTTTTTTTTTTTTTTTTTTTTTTTTGAGGTACTGGAGATTGAACCCAGGGGCATTCAACCTCCGAGCTACACCCCCAGATCTATTTCATTCTTTATTTTGAAACAGGGTCTCACTAAGTTGCAGAGGGCCTCACTAAGTAGCTGAGGCTGGCCACAAACTCTGACCCTCCAGTTCCAGCCTCCCAAGTACTGGGATTACAAGCGTGCACCACCATGCCTGGCTCACAGATCCTATTTTTAAAAGAAACATTTTATTTGAACATTTTTTAAAATTTAGAATAATTTGGTTCTTGTACTATTCAACATGTCATTTAAAGAATTTTAGGAAATTCTCTAAAACTGTCTTAATGTCTAAATATCTAGGTATTATTGTCAAAAGTCTCATAGAACCGTTTTATCTAAAAGAGCACAAAGGTGTTATTTCTTGTTGTCCTTATTCTTCTGCTCAATAAAAAAGAAAGATAAAAACATAAAATGATGTCGTTAACAGAAGAAATTTGTTCTGGTGTTTCACAACACGGAGGAATGGTGATAGTTTAAATAATATATTTTATAAAGGTCTAGAAGAGAGGCACTCGAAGGTTCCAAACATAAAGAAATGATAAGGACAAGGAAATGCTAATTACCCTGACTTGATCAGTACATGCTGCGTGCACATGTTGAAATATCACACTGTATCCCATTAATAGGTACAACCACTGCATGTTAATAAAAAAATAAAATAAAATAAATGATAGGGTTACATGATGAAATCACTGGGTGATAAAAAGAGATCAGTTTATTGTTGCAGTAAGTGCAAATCAGATATGTATCCTGATGAGACACTAGCTACCTACAGATTAACCGTTTATTTTTGCAATCAACAGAAAAGGGAGCCAAAAGACATGAGAATGTTAGTGGCTCTTTACTCTCACCAAAGGGGACTTTTCCTGTCTTTCCAGCAAGTTCACTGTTCTCTGCAGCATGAAAATTTGATACAGCTCACAAGGGATGAGAAAACTTAACTTCAATATTTTCCTGCTGAGCTTGAAAGTGCTTTGCAGACCCTAGCAAGATGAAAATCTCAGCTATAGCATCAGAAAGAGGACACCTCTCTGTATCCTAAATTCCTATCTCTGTCAGGGGAGTAGCTCTAGAGAAGACAGTGACTAAGAAATCTGAAGTAGGTTTCCCTTCTAGCTTAAAGGGATTATCTCTGAAGATAAATTCATTTGCTTCCTAGATCATTTTTTTCTTCATAAATAATATACCTTCATTAGAATCAGTTTCTATTTCATCCCCTTACATTGGAGATCTTGAGCAATTTAATTCATTTAAGATCATAGGCCATCGTAGAATATTGTTAATTACTACATATGGAATACATATGGAATACATATGGCAGAGCTGGAGCTTCAGAGGAAGGCTTATCTTGTATATCTATTCCTCAGCCTGGGAGACAGGAAGCAGAGAGGCAATACAACAGGCTTACACGTCCCACTGATGGCTGTTCTTATCCAACTGCTGTTACATTAGCTGTTTAACTGTAAGATAATTCACTTCTCTGAGACTCAACTTTCTCATCTACAAAGTGTTTTATATCATAAATCTCATAGATTGTGATGAATTAAATATCACATGAAGAACTTCAACCATGTACTATGTATTCTATCACAAGTAGTTGCATTTATTATAATAAAAATGAAACCTTTATTATTATTATTCTGCCACAAACATTCACTATTTGGGTACATCTACCTTGTCTCCTTCTCTATATCTATGAACAGCCCTATCTGTTCATTCTTTGGGGAGTGCCTCTTTGACCACATCACAACATGACAGAGAATCAGAAAGAGAAATGACTGTCTGCAGAAGAGAACAAGCGCATGGGGTAACCTCACTTCATTTTTATTTTTTTACTAATTTGTGTGTGTGTGTGTGTGTGTGTGTGTGTGTGTGTGTGTGTGTGTGTGTTATTAGGGATGGAGCCCAAGGGCATTCTACCTCTGAGCTATAACTCCAGTCTATTTTTTTTTTTTAATTTTGAAACAGGGCTTGCTAAATTGCTATGATTGCCTTGAACCTGCAATTCTTCTCTCAAATACTGGGATTACAGATGCGTACCACCATGCCTGGCTTATGGTCTCACTTTATAACAAGCCACTTTTCAAGAAATAACTAGGGTCCAATAAGAACTACATTCACCTCTTCCAAGGGCAGAGCTCCCAATGAACTAATTACCTTCCACTGTGCCTCACCTCTTAAAGGTCCCATCACTTCTCAACACTGCCACACTGAGGACCAAGTTCCCAGCACAAGGATCCTCAGTGGACATACTCTAACCACATCCAAACCATAGCATCCTTTGAGAAGTGGTAGCAACTAAAAGGAAACTCCTGGCCATAAGAATAAGGCTAGTGAGATGTCCACAGAGATGCTTATCACTGGGTGATGAAGAGCCTCTGGAAACACTATCTTAAATCAGTATGGCAGAGGAAGGGCTATAACAATACTATCAGAAGGGGACCATCACAATTGGGAACCTGAGAAAGGAACTAATGAAAGGGGAGTCCTGGGCAAAGGTACCAATGAGAGGTCATACCAAGGAGGGGAGCAGCAGTGGCTCTCAATGCTCCATGGACCCTTGGAAGGTAAAACTACAAGAGTGAGCTGGCAAGAGGAGGGAAGGGCATGGTGGGTGGGATGGTTCATTTTATGCATTAATTCAGCTGGACCAGATATATGGTCAAACATGATTCCAGATGTTTCTGTGAAGGTGTCATTGGATGAGATTAACATTTAAACCAGTAGATGTTGAGTAAAGCATAGTTCTCTCTATCATGTGAGTGGGCCTCATCCAATCAGCGTAAAGCCTGCATAAAACAGCAACAGCACACTCTTAGATATCTCATGGGTAGATGTACATTTCCCAGCTATGCCCTTATATTAGCTGTTCACCGCACCTCCTCCAAGCAAAAGGGAATCCTGTCGGTAATCAGTCTTTGGACTTGAACTGCAAGATCTTCTCTTCCCTAGGCCTTGTCCTGGGTTCTTCCTGACTACCTTCACGCTGCAGTAATGACTCTTCCCTGGTCTTCAGCATGACAGACTTCAGACCTGAACTACAGATTCAGGAATTGACAGCTTTTATTATCATGTGAGCCAATTCTTTAAAATAAATCTCTCTATAGCTATACATTCTATTGATCTGTTTTACTGGAGAACCCCAACATAGAGGGGAAAGGACCAGGAACAGTCAGCCTCCTGCCAAGGATAGAACTAGATTGTTGCTATAGTCACCATTGTTACTACCCGTGCCATTTGATATGCCCCTCTTTAGATTGAAATAGACCGAGGAAACACCAGATATAGCTGTAAAGCAAACACCTGTATATTTAACTGCTTTCTATTTATTTCTATTAATTGGTTCATTTACTATTCTTCCTCCTTATTCCTTCCCTATGAATCAGAGGCAGCTTACGGTAAAAAGCATGCAAACAATGGGGCCATTAAAATAAGAAAGGGCATGACCTAATATGGAAAGGGAGATGGGAAACTATCTGGAGGATATTTAGGAACAACCCACCCTAGAATTAGTAGCTCTGAGCTTCCTGTAGTCAAAGGCAAAAAGGAAACTAAAATGGCCTTCATGTCATTTCAGAGAATGTTTTAGAGATACACATAGGAGATGCAATTAGTGCTCACCATTCCTGATCTCCTCCCCACCCCCCTTCCCAAGCACATGGAAAACTGTTTCTCAAAATCCTCTTGTGGTTGGGCAGGGGTATAAGACATATTTTGGCCAGTGAATTTTGAGCAGAAACAACCTGGGTCACTTCTGGACTGAGGCCATATAAGCCTTGCACCCCTTCCATGGAACACACATGTTGATTTGGTGGCACTGCCACAACCAGGAAGTTTGGATCACAAAGAAAGAGCTGCTCTGGAGAGTAACCTGATATACAAAGGACTTTGTGTGCATGAGAAATAAACTTAGGGTGTTTGGCCAATGAGATTTCAGAGCTGTCTATTACCACAGCATGAACCTAACTTGTTCTAAAGGAAATGTCACATATGATGCCTGACCTAGGGCAAGCCCATTGCTTGTTCCTTTAACCAGTATCTAGGTGTTACAGTTAGATATAAAATATCCTCTAAAGAGCTCATTTATTAATGTTTGGAGCCAATGTAATTGAGTCTTGACATTTGTTGTTCCAGCAGTGGATGAACACATTGTAATGGATTTATCTGGGTGGTGGCCTGGGCTGGTAGGGTGTGGCTGGATGGCTGGAGGAGATAGGTCTCTGAGTCTGGAGCCTTGGGATTGTATATGGTTCCCCCTTCCCCTGATCTCCTCTGTCTTTGGCCTCCATAGTGTGAAGAACACAGCCCATGTGCTTTCCTTCTCTCCTCCTCCTACCGCCATACCCTGAGATATTCGGTCCCCAACCTCACATAAACTGAACCTGAAACTGTAAGAAAACAAATCTTCCTTCCTCTAAGACATAGTCAGGTCTTTATATTATGATTGTAAGAATGATGACCAGAATACTAGGCTTGTCAAGAACAATATAGACTTTTCTCTAGAACTAAATTCCAGGAAAGAATTTATTTTATGGATGTTTAAGGAAAGAACAATAGACATGTACTGAACAATGTCTTCAAAAATGAATTAAGCCAGGAGTGGTGGCACGTCCTGTAATCCCAATACTTGGGAGGCTGAGACAGGAGGATCCAGGCTCGAGGCCAGCCTCAGCTACTTAGTGAGGCCCTCTGCAACTTAGTGAGACCCTGTTTCAAAATAAAGAATAAAAAATGGAGCTGGGGGTGTACCTCAGAGGTAGAATCCCCAGAGTGGGAGAAAATTTTTTGCCAGCTACTCTTCTGATAGAGGACTAATATCTAGAAAGAAGTCGACTTAACTGAAGGTAATGAGGGGGGAGGGAAACACGCTAATGCACATGATGTACTTTCACAAACATATCAAAGTCAATCACTAAACTGAATTTAAGGAGGGAGGGGGAGAGAATGGGGTGGGAATTGGGGAAGGGTTCAATGAGAGATGTGTGCATGTATGCCTCTACCTGCTGGTACCTAACAAAGATGTATGATTACAATGCACCAGTAATAAAAAATAAAATATAATAAAAATGAATTATACAAAATGATAAAGACATTTTCTTTTATATCAACCTAAGCATATTGTTATGCTACAATTGTTATGCATCACTACAAAGTAGTGAAGTCCAGGTAGTTGAGGGCAATCTAGGAGGATACAAAGATGAAGCAGAGACAGACTTCACAAATGTGTGAGCTGTGGCCTAAACCTGGACTGCAGAACTGTTTTGCTTGGCCTGCTGTTTTCTTATTTTTTTTAACCTAGTTTTCAACATTGGAAAACAAAATCCATCTGTAACAAGGACTTGAGAGGATGTCTTTGCTAAAAGCAGTGACTCTTAGGCCTGCAGATACCCTAGGGGTAACTAAAAGCTGGATGAGGTTTGGCATCACCACTTTCATTTTGTATCTGTCTCCTTTATTACCTGAGCTGGGTCAGCTCCCTGCTCAGCTCTGCATGTAGGTATGTTAATCATTTAAGGAGAGTTCATCTGAAAACTAGTAATTCGAAGTTCATTAGCCCTGAATTTACCTAACCTATCTCAATCCCCTTGAAGGCTGAGACAAGATGTGTAGCATCCTGTCTCAGACCCCTGGAGTGGTATCTAGAAGTCTCTGGTAATTACTCCTTCTGGGATCACAGGTCTGATAGACAAACATCCTTGGTAGCAATTGGAAATAGCCCCCTTGAGTGATAAAAGACTTCTTCAGAGTCATCTCACAGAACCAGAAAGTGATCAGTTTGACCAATTATTCAAATCTCTTGTCTCCTGCCCTCAATTCTTCCTTTACTTAAGTAAGGTTCTTATCAGCAGCCCAAAGACAGAGCTAAGATGCCATCTCGCTTTGCCTTCCTAATTGTGGCCATATGGATTAGAGTTCTTTTTTGCTTTTTGCCATTATCTTTTCTGTGTAGTTTTTGGGGTGACTGACTGGACCCGGTTAGTTGGGATCCATAGGGCCAGGCCTCTGGCCAAGGACTCTAGTGGCACATCAGTATAAAATCATAATGACTTCTGGCCTTCTGGCTGCTTTTTTAAAAAAAGTCAGTTTGGGCAATACTGGGTCTATATTCCTGAGTGGCCACAAGTCCCCTGGAGATGACCAGCTGTTGTGCCGTTAGTGATGGCGAGATCTCCAAGTCTCCACATTACACACACACACACACACACACACACACACACACACACACACACACCACCCATTCCACTAATGCTTATTATTGGATTGAACCTTTTGGGCATTCACATTTATGACCCCAGGTCAAAAGGATCTAGAACACTGGAACTACCCAACATAGGGCCTCAAGGACATTTGTTTAGAAAATTTAGGACACTGAACTCAAGACCACACCCCTTATGTTTAACCAATCAGCTCCGGTTTTACATACTAGACTTGAATATGGATCAGGCTTCCTAGCAGGAAATAGAAGGCTCACCAAAGGTGGGTTGATTCTGGGAGGGTTTACCCCGGTGGGGACAGGGTGTGCAAAACCACTTGGGTTGCAGGAGTGGTCAGAGAGAGAGCAATGTTAGGTGGAATTACCTTCAGAAAGGGGACTCTGCCAGGGAAAGAATGCCTGGGACTTGCTCTCCTGTTTGCCTGTGGATCTTCTGCTGTTGTTTCCTGGTGGCTGAACTTAGGTAAAAGTCTCTGGTTCAGGAAGTCAGTTGCTGTGTTCATAGAAGTTCCTACTCAAGTACAGCACAAGAAGAAGGGCATATTAAGATCAGGAGGGGCCAAAAGAAAGCAGCCAGTGCAGCTCTCAGGCAGAAATGTGGGAAAGAAATAGTTGCATTTTTGCTAAATGGATTATAAGTGAGGTGGTGGGGACTCAACTAATATAGAGAACTAAATGGCCAGCAGTATTGGTTTGCTAGTGATACTATAACAAAGTACCACAAACTGGGTGGCTTAAATAACAGAAATTGACTCAGTTGTGGAGTTTAGAAGTCCAAGATCCAGGTGTTGGCTGGGTTGGTTTCCTCTGAGCCTGTTCCAGGCCTCATTCCTGGTTTCGGGTAGCTTATGGCCACCTCTAGTGTCCCTTGGCTTGTATCTGCATCATGTTGTTCTCTCCTCCTCCTTCAGATGGTTATCTCCCCATGTGCTCCTGTTTCTGTGTCCAAATTTTCCCTTTTAATAAGAATACCAGTCGATCTGGATGAAGGCCCACTCTAATGACCTCGTCTTAATTTGCTCTTCTGCCCAAATCCTATTTCCAAGTAAGGTCACATTCACAGGTACTGGGGTCTAGAACTCTTACATCCTTTGGAGAACACAATTTCTCCCCCAACATTAATTTAACCCTAAGACCAATAGTTCTCATTCTCAGTAACAGAATATTATCAGATGGGGAATGTGAAGTTCACTAGAAGGAATGAAAAGTTTTCATAAAATTTACTTTTATTTTCATTTGTGCTTTCTCATATTTCCATTCTAACAATAATATCTATCCCCAATAACAGCACTGAAATGTATTGGTTTTGTGTTTTCCAAGACACCATAGCATTTAATTGCATACACAAAAGTTTTATTTTGATTTTAAAACACTAATGTAATTACTGTTTGGGTTGGTTTGTGCATTGAAGCTTAACAATAATTCCCAACAAGATAACTGCAATGTTTTTTTTTTCTTTAAAAGGCATAAATTATATCTCCAATAATAGAATGCCTCCAAACATATACATATCCTTGTGGAAAAAAAAGAGCTTTGATATCATGGTAGGGTCTAGGTTCTCTGATAGAACCAGTTGTGTGCTTTAGTATTTGAGAGGTTATAAATCACTGTCTGTGATCTCTCTGCTCTACCTGATTTCTGCTGTAATACTAAAAATGAAAAGTTGTAATTCCTAAAGGACTCTAAATAATATACGTAAGAAAGATGTGATCACTTTCAAAATCACTTATTTAAAAAAACTGGTATTCAAGAGCTGTCAAGAAATGACCCGTCATAAGTGCCAGAGGTGCTTTTATGAACTACATCCAGATTCCTATTGAGATATGGCTGCCAAATTTCTATCTTTGTTAGAACAAATTCTGCCAATACTTCTCCCCAAACCACATAGGCAACTGGGCCAGGCCTTACTTGGAAAAAAAATGCTGGAAAATTTCCATTGACTTGGTTTGGAGTGATGTAAGGCCTTACTAGAAGTTTTTCAGTCAATTTAATTAGTTCTGCCAGTTATTCTAAGAAATAACCATAGCTGAATACCTGCTTTCATATCACAGTGGCATGCTTCAAATAAAAATTAGAACCTGTTTATTCCCTAACAACTGTATCCTTTGGTCAGTCTCCAACCTTGGTCCACATTGGGAGATCTTCATGGCTAGCTCTTAGTATGCCATCCATTAATTAATCTCTTTTGATTTATAGTACGCCCATACATGCCAGGCTCTCTTCTCCTTTCTAGAGTAACTTCTAAAGACATTATCTTTAGCCCTGTCTTCTTGGCCAATAACTAGGATTGGCCTTCCAGGAAATTAAAAGCTGTAGAAAATTCTTTCCTCACTTCTTGTTTTCTTTCTTTTTTTTTAAGAAGCCAGAAGTATTTAGGGACTATGCAAATACTGAACACCACGGGGATTTTGCTGTAATTGTTTTTTAATTGCTTGTGAGAGATTTCACAAGATTTATGCATAAATAATTTGGGGGTTTTCTAAAGGCGCCAATATTATGGCTATTTATTCATCTTTACATGAATATTTCTGGTACTATCAGGTTTCATCTAGAGTGCTAAGTTGGTTTTAGAAGAAATCTGTGCTAATGTCCAATATGGTAAAATATTGGATATATAATCCAACTGAAATGGAAAGTACAGATGAAGAATATAGATGGGTCTTAGACTGGGGAAAACCAAGGTAGAAGGAAATGGCAGAAATTCAGTTATCAACACAGGGATCAAAATATGAACTTGGACTTAGAAAGAATCAGAAATTTGTGTGAGGGTACAAGGTCACGGTTGGGATGGTATTAAGGAAAATTCAAAATGAATTACCTGCTGGTAAAACACAAGCCCTAAAAATACTCCCATCTTAACCTGGAAATGGCTTCAGAGCCAAAGCATAGCTAAGCCTACAGGAAACACCAAAGTACAGATGGCAAACAGGCCCTGTCCCCAAGATTTCATTTATTGATTATTGATCTCCACATCCCACAGAAACCTCCATCTAAGGATTTAATTTGAATTCTACTCAGTACCAAAGTCAGAAAAAAGAGCTTCTTAATAAGCTCAAGAAAATATGCATCGTATTTTTCATGAACTTGACAAATAAACTCAGCATTCTGCCATTGGATATACTGATGGACAAGTCAGAAAATACTTGGGCTAGTGAGACAGGCAGAGAGGTAAGGCAAAGGACAGATCATGCAAGATATATAGGGTAGGTTAAGGAGGTTGAGATGTCTTCTAAATGAAGAGTCTTTTAGATGGGGCAGTAATTTGTTCTGAGATTTTAATACATATAACTTGGTCACTGAATAAAAAAAAGGGATTGTAAGGATGGTGAAAATAACACTGAGGGGCTCACTTCTGGAGTTGATCCTAGTGAGAGAAGTTGGTGCTTTAGAGTAGGTGGCTACGTTGGAATAGGGGAAAACAATTGGGACAAAAAAACTAGCAAGACTTGCTGAAGGACGGGTGAATAAAGGAACTAGAATTAAAAAATGAACCAAAGTTTTTGGCTTAAGAAATTGGATAGATATGGTGATGCTACCGTCCAGAGTTGAAGAGCAATGAAGGAGCTGGTCTGGGATAAAACAATGATGGAATCCACTTGGAACATAATTGAATATTAGACATGCAAGGGAAGCTTATGCACAGTCCTGGAGCATGAGGGAAGTTAGGGCTAATTCAAACCTGAACACACTCCCCAGTCTTCTTCCTACTTTGGTTTTTGCTTTTTAAAATGTCACTTAAATTTCTATTTAATTTATTCACCAGTAAAATTGATATTTTAAAAATATGTAAAATAGAATTTGTTGCATATTTATCAATGCTTTAAACTACATTTTAAAAATTTCTTCCCACAAGATATCTGAAAATGTGACATGGGAAATCTTTGTTTTTATAAAAATAAACAATTATCAGACAGTATAATGAAGATGAGAGCATTAATATCTCATCTTAACAGGGCTCTAGTTTAAAAGATAAGATTATGAGGAAATAATTATATAACTTAATGATCATACATATTTATTATTATAAAATTAACTGAAATAACTTTCATGTAAATTATGCATAGCAATTTTCCTTGAATTTGAGTCTTATTTTCACTTTGAGACAAAAATAGTTACTTCCAAAATTAGACAATTATGGGTAGATAGCAGAAATTAAACATATGAGATATTTTGCCTTATGCCTATGTCTCAAATTTATGAACTCTGAATATTTCATATATCCTAAGATAAATATAAAGTTCATGCTGAATTATTCTTCACAAAGGTCCCTCTACATTTAAGACCAGATCTGATAAAATATATATGTACCGTGTGTAATAATGAAAATTCATACAAATCATGCTAAGAAGGCTATAAGAGAAATTACATCACTTTTTCCTCCCTTTTCTTTCCTCATGAGACCATCCTCTAATTGACCACATAGAGACAAGAGTGGCCTGGCTGAAGCATGCTACCCCATTGGCCAAGATTGATTTATCTGCTCTGGTTGAGCACGGGCCTCTTCCTCCCTCCTGCCTGTGCATCAACCTCTCATATTATAGGAGTCCAGTGCCCTAAATAACTGAGACCAGCTTTCACAACCCGGATGTGGGAAATGGCACTGTTACTATTGGCCAGTACTTAGTGAAATTCAGTACACCAGACAATAAAAAAAAAGGCCTCTTGTGCTTGTAAGGAACATTTCTGCAGTGTTTGAATAAATCTGAGAGAGCATGGAAAATGTTGGCTCTAAGAAATGCCCACACCTAAGCAAATATCAATCATCATAGATAGCCTAAATTATTTAACTTACCACACACTTGACTTCAAGGGAATTCTCTATTCACCTTCATCTATCACAGAATGAAGCTACTGCATCCACACATTATGATCATACATTTGCTATTCTCTCTCTTCTTGTGGCTTAGAAGATCTTCTGCTTTGTAAAGAAAACAACAAGTCTTTGGTATAATATAACCACACTTATTTTCCTTCTGCTGTAAAATATGTGAAGTGTTTGTTTAGTTATAAAATTGGAAAACTTTTATAAGAGAATATATTGCTATATCTAAAAATAATATTCAAAGAATTCTTGCTTCAATAATTTCTAAATTACTTAAGAAGGTATTTTAATAACCAGAAAATCCCCCAAAACTCAAAGTCCTATTTTAATATTGCTAATATTTTTCATTTCCTAATTATTGTATCATAACTGTAGTGGTCTTTTATGAAAAGAGGTTAGAGAGAATTCCCCCATCATAATTCAGAATAGGTCATCTGGTAGTCAAAAGATTTGACACCTCGATAATAGTACGAATTCTATCAAATTCTACTATTATCTCTGTAGTTTCAGGAGCCAAAGATAATAGGGAAAATAGAACCAGGATGGTTTATGACATCTATTTCCCCCCACCACCTTCTTCTTTAACTACCTCATCCACATCTCTCTGTTCTTCTCACCTTAGTCTCATCTTGAATAATCTAATTCACAGCTAAAGATTCCCTGCTACTCATTGATTCCCAAATGTGTACTTCCAGATCTTTCTCCTATACTTCACCTCACATATCTTACAATCTACTGCTCATCTCAACCCAGATCTCCCTAAGCAACCCAAACTCAACTTCACCAAAAGGAAACTTGTTATCTTTTGCTCTGTAAGCACTTCTGCTCACACATCTCTACAACAGTACAATATATCAATCCAGAGAAAAACCTGAGAGCCATCCCAGACTCCTCCAAATTCCTCCCTCATCTATATCCACGAGCTGACTGAATTATATCAGTTTGACTTTCTTAACATTGCCCATAGCTGTCCCCACACAGAGCTAGAATAATAGGATTTATACCCATTGAATAGTGAGGCATAAAGAAAAGTATGGCCGGATCCACTTGGGGGAAAAGAAAACTAGGTGTGCCTTCCTGGATAAGGTGATCTTTAAATTAAGGCTTACAGTAGGGTAGAAACTGGGCCCTTCCAGGCAGACACAGCAACACAACCAGTACATAACCATAATATAATCATAACAAACTACAAGTCTTCTGGTATGGCAGACCATAAGGCTGAGCTCAAGTGTGATGGGAAGAACTTGAGAAGAATGAAAAGGGAAGCTGTAGCAGTTTCTAGGGAGCTTAAGTTTGTCCTCATAGGCTGGGGGGTGGGGTGGGGGGACACTGCAGGGATTTAAACAGAGGAACAACTGCTTTTTAGAAAGCTCTCTGTGCAGTGTGAAGGGTAGATGAAAGGGGGGCAAGACTAGAAGTAGGACATTGCTGCTATCATCCAGGTAACAAGGGATGCCAGTCTGAATTACAAGAATAGCTGAAGGGATGGCAACACACAGGGCTGTGACATCAACCAGGTGAGGCACGAACCTAGAGCAACTCTGCCCTCATATGGTGTATGTGTTGAGCTTGCATGAAAAACATGAAGTTTTTCATCTAAAATCAAGGTGCTGTGGTTTGAAAACCTCTGGTGAACAGGGTGAATTGCAGCCCACGGAGCCCTCAGGGATATGAACTCTGACTGGCTACGACATCTCTTCTCCCTCGACCAGTTACCTGGCCCTCCACCTCCAGCTGGTCACTGCTGCTCCCACCCCGTACACCTCCCCAAACACACACACACACACACACACACACACACACACACACACACACACACACACACACACAGAGTGTGTCCTTTCTCTTACTACTATACTACTCTACCTGATTTGCCTATTCCCTTGCCACATTCTCTTTTCCCTGCATTCTTAGCCATCACTTCTTCCAAGAAGCCTTCTCTTATCCTAAATCCTAAACTTCCATCAATGCTGGGCTCATCCTACATCATTCACCTTCTTAAGATCATAATCTTTCCTCATCTTGTCTAATCCAATACTCAATGCTTAACACACAGTGGTTTCTCTTTTTAAGATCATAATCTTTCCTCATCTTGTCTAATCCAATACTCAGTGCTAAACACACAGTGGTTTCTCTTTTCATTGTACCTTTCATTTGTAGAGCTTTTGTTTCTTATCCCTCCAAATAAATTAGAAACCCTTGAGAGCATAGCTGATGCCTTTTGGGGTTTAATTTGAGTGTCACAGAGGAAGGAAGCTATACCTTACATCACACCCAGTTGCACATTTTACATAGTAATTGGTCAAAAATTGAGAAAATAAAAAATTATGTCATTTTCAGGAAAAAATAATGTAACTAGAAAATATTATGCTAAGTGAGATCAGCCAGTCTCAGAAGTCAAGAGTCATATGTTTTCTTTCAAATATGAAAGCTAGAACAAAAATAGGGAACAAAAGAGACTTCTATATGAGGGGAGAACTCAGTAGAATAGTGGGAAAGGAGGTGGGGAAGAGAAAAACCAGAAATGAGGAAGGGAACAGTTCAAATAATGTTAAATTCATAAATGAAGGTTTTACTATCAATCTCACTAACATGTATGGGAGGAGGAAGGGAGAGTGGGGTGGGGTACAGAAGGAAAAATGTCAAGTAATGTATGCATGCACCTATGTTTCACTTTGAATCTCATTATGATGTATAATTACAATGTACCAATAAAAATATTTAAAAATGATCACTGATTTAACATATACTCTCTCTCTCTCTCTCTCTCTCTCTCTCTCACACACACACACACACACACACACACACACATTTAACTGCCATAATTATATTGTAAATATGTCTTTACAGTCCATGTCATGAAAGTAAATTATAGGTGAGATCATATTATAATAAAATTATTTCCCATTCTTTCATTGACAGGTGTCTAAAACTGGCTCAAGAAAGTCTAGAATAGACATATGTGATACTGCATATGTGATACAGAATTGTGCTCCCCAATGCATATGTTGAAGCCCTAATCTCCAATATGATTATATTTGCAGATAGGGCTTTGAGGAGATAATTAAGATTAAATGGAGTAATAAATATGGGTCCTGACCCAATAGAATTAGAGAACTCATATAAGATGTCTCTCTCTTCATGAGCATACACCTGGGAAAAGCCATATGAGGACATTCAAGAAGGTGGCCATCTGCAAATCAGGAAGGGAGTCCTCCCCCAAACCCAGTCAACCTGGCATCCTGAAAGGGAACTTCCAGCCTTCAAAGCCATGAGAAAATAGATTTCTGTTACTTAAGCCACCACTCTATGGTATTTTGCTATGGCACCTCAAGCTGACTAATGCATATATCAAATTCCAGGCTTTAGGGAAGCTTCAGAATAAGGAATTCTGCATTATGAAAATACTATGTTATGAGGAATCCACTTGAAAAATCACCTTAGGTGCTAAATGCCATCAAATTTTTTTCAACCTGAAAATTCACAATCAACACTCAATACAAATAACAAGAGATGATATGGTCTTTAATAAGAAAATAATAATTTCATAAACAAACTTATTTTATAACAAAAGTATTTGGGACAAAAATGGAAGTTTTTGATAAGAGAGTTCATTCAGATGGACTCTTTCCCTGAAGGTAACACAGGGTTTCCCTTCTCCTAAAAGCCAGCAATAAATGTCCAGGGGATCATGAAGCACTTTGTTACTTTCAAGATATTAGGAAAGAGGTTCTGATTCTCATGTAATAGCATCATCTATACATCCAAGATCGTACAGAAAATAAATGATTCTGGAGAGTTGGAACTACATCTGAGCACTCATCAAAACCACTACCTTGGGCATAGGTATGAGGAGAAAGAAAATTAAAGCAAAGATGTCACAGAATTTTTCTTCTTATTAACCAACCAAATTTCTGTATACTTGTAGAATTACTAGTGCAAGTTGTGATAGATGTTATCTAATCACAAAGAATTGAAAGGACTTCTTTGATACTCCTGACAGATAATATAGTATCTTCTCTTGGATATTACCAGTGACAGAAAACTCACTATCTTAGAAATCAGCCAATTCTATTAATGAACAGCTAAATCTTGGGGTCTTGGGGTTAACCAAAAGACGTTCAAAAAATAGAATTTTGTAAATTCCCCCTTGAAGCAAGATAACAAGATAATTCTATGACTATTACATTTTTATAAATGCCTTTCAAAAGTCTTCAGATATTTAGTGTGATAACAGCCATCCTTGGGTGAAATGTAGTCTATTCTTTCTTTGCTTTCCTGGTGTAATTCTTTCATATACTCATTTATAATTTTAATTTGTTTCAGTTGCATTGCAATGGGGGGGGCTAAGCCTATGTGTTATTACCTCAATAAATAAGACTGTAAAAGTGATTAACAGCTTTTAAAATAGTTCTTATCAGAGCTCAGCCTTTCTTTCTTTCTTTTTTCTTTTTTTGTAAACTTGCAAAGAAAGAAATGAGAAACAAGTAGTGGACAAGCATGGGCAGGAGGAAATGTGAAATAGAAACTCTTATAGACTGTTGGTGGGATTGTAAATTAGCACAACCATTATGGAGGTCAGAATGGTTGTTCCTCAAAAGACTAGGAATGGAACCATCATAGGATTCTGCTATTCCACTCCTCAGTATCTTTCCAAAAGAATTAAAGTTAGACTACTATAGCGATACATATATACCCATGTTTATAGCAGCACAATTCACAATAGCCAAACTGTGGAACCAACCTGAGTATCTATCAACAGATGAATGGATAACAAACATGTGATATACACACAATTAAATTTTACTCAGACATGAAGGAAAAAATATTTCATTTGCAGGAAAATGGATGGACTGGAAAATATGATGCTAAGTGAGATCAGCCAGTCTCAGAAAGTCAAGGGTTGTATGTTTTCTCTCAAATGTGGAAGCTAGAACAAAAATATGAAACAAAAGGGAATTCAGTCAAATGAGGAGAGAAACCAGCAGAATAGTAGAATATAATGGGGGAGGAAGGTTGAAATGAAGATTAAGGAAGGTTATATCCATACATGAGGGTACCAATCTCACTAGCATATATGAGGAGGAGGGAAATACTTCAAGCGATTTATACATGTATATTTGCATCACTCTGCATCTTGCTGTGATGTATAATTACCAATTTATTTATGTATGTATTTATTTATGTACCCAAAAAATCATGAAAAAATGCTTTCTTTTCTTTAGAAGTTTCCCTGGATCATTAATGACTCAGGCCTGCTGAAGAACAGTTTGACATTGGGGGTAGAAATAGAGAAATAAACGTGGATCCCCTGAAAAAGGAACATGAGAATTATTGTCCCACCAGATTCTCAAAAGAGAATCAGAAAAAGTTAAGAAAGAGAAAAGGCCTTCAATAAACCTGAAACTCTAGAATCAAAGGGGTTAAATATATTCACAGCTACCAAGCCTGTTTAGAGATAGCAATAAGGAAGTCTCATGGGGCTTTCAAACTCTGTAGACAATGGAAGGTGTTTGTTCAGTTAACTTTTCCAAAAACGACTTCCTGCCAAGCAGTGCGCTGCAACACTCACACACAATAGTCTCAACTTCCCACACAAGCCACTGAGAAGTCCTGATTTCCCGTGGACTGTTTCAGAGTGCTGTTACATTACAGTCGAGAAAAGAAGTGGGAGGGAGGAGGGAAACACTGCATTCAGTTCTCTTACAATCTATTTTTAACATGCCTGAGAAGGTTTTGAGCTATTAATGTAATGAGGCTAGATTCAAGAACGAAAAAAAAAGAGCCACAGGGCAGCTGAGGCCTACCATGGAGACCTTGATGGCTGATTTCTTAGGATGCTAACAGCTGTTTCAACATCACATGGGATGTTTACTTTATTCATCAACAAACACTTAAGTAGAAGTCCTGATAAAAAGCAAATGTGAATGAATTAGCTTTTCCACTGATGGGCATTTTCCCAATCTATGGTAGGCTTTGCAACTCTGTCATCCATCTCCTGAAGTTTTTTGTCTTATATGCTTATGGGGGGAAATATTTGCAATCCTCCATCCTGGTGGTGCTATACATTCTTTTCTTTATATATTTTTTTCTTCAAAAACCATAGATTTGATCACATGGCTGTGATTCAGTACAGGTATTGATTACTGGAATACTTAAGGAACAGGTTGAACTAGAATCGCATCAATCAATGTTAAGATATATCGAAGTTTATGATACTATAGAAACCATACTGAAATGCTATGCTCTCGAATTTCCAAAAACAACATAATCAATAGCCATCAGTTAGCACAAAGCTGAGATTTTTTTAAAAAATTGTATTTCATAAGTTCTCCCTCTCTTCATTTTGCAAAAGGACACTTTGCCAGCCTACCTATTGGTGGGCTAAGCAGGTATTAGTTGAGAAAATCAGAGTAGTGATGGCAGTAGCAATAGTAGTAATAGCAGTTAGACTGTAAGTGCTTGTTAGTGGCTAAACACAAGAGTGAGCACTTTACAGATGGCATCTTCTTTAGATCATAAGTTCTTCATTTACAGATGATAAAAGTGAGGCTCAGAAAAGTTAGTTAACTTGCTAAAGTGGAACTGCTAGTAAGTGGTAGAAAAGAATTTCAAAACAAACTCCATCTTACTGAAAATCTCCATGCTCTGAACCCATATGGTATCCCGCTTTCATCCATATTCCTGGTATAACCAACGCATGACAAAAAAAAATGCTTATCAAGTAAGATAGACTACTTTTTTCTTAGAAAAGTTTACTTGAAATTGGGTCTCAGAATTTACTGCTCAGCTTCTCCCATCCTTCAGTTATGATGAGGGTGAGGAAAAGAAAGGAGGGTAGGTGAATGGAGAGAGCCTGTATTTCAACAGCTCTCACTCCAAGTGGGTGATTTTGCATGATCATCTCAGGCTTGAAGCTGCAATTCAATCTAGGAGAAGCAACCTCATGAATACTCCAGCTTTTCTAAATGGAGCTTAATTATTTGCCAGACTACAACATTACTACTGCCACAAACATATCAATATACTGAGTACCCTACAGAATAGGACAATGACATTCCTTAACCAGGGGGGTATTTTATTAGATTCTCTGGTGTACTTTTATTATAAACATATAGCAACAAACTTATTCATTAAAATGTCTTTTTAAAGGTAGCAGAAATTGAACCTCTTTTAAGCTCAAGAATAATTAGAAATGGAAATATGTGGCAAAATATTTTAGCTTGAAATAGAAGAGAATGAAAGCCATGAAGACTCCCAAAATCATGCAGAGATGTATGGAGCTGATTACTCAGATGAGATTCTCCAATTCTCTACTCTCTCAACTTCTCATATTTCTCTCCTTGGCCCACTTGCCTTCTGTTTTGATCCTTCTTCTGCCCACAGATCCTTATGTCACAATATATGCTGGGACAAAAATTATGCTTACTGATAAATGGATAATTTCAGTGATATTAAACTATCAGGAAAAGTGATGTCTAGTTAGAACAATTTAAAGTTCACTATATAGCCTGATACAGAAAAAATATATAGTAAAATATATACAGAATGATATCACTTGTGTGATCTAAAAAGAAAGCTAGTTGTGGAAAGATATGGAGATGTAAATGGAGATCTAGAGGTAGGTGGATAGAGAAAAATCTGAAAGTATATATCAACAGTAGTTATTGTTACATAGTAGGACTGCAGGTTTGTTTTTTGCTTATATATAAATATTAAAAATATATACTTTCCAACAAAAAGTTTAATTATATTATAAAAAACAATAAAGCAGTACAAAAAGTTCAAACAAATTTCTCTTCTGTGTTATAACATTTGCTGCTTTCTCTAAGGATCTGTATACAATAAGACATTATCATTCTTTTTTAATTTTGTTCTTTTTAAAAATCTTAATTCTGAAAAAGTATACCTGTTTTTAATTTCTATTATTTCTTGGTGAAGATTATCATGCTTTAATTTTCAATCTACTGATGATCTTGGTCATTCACTTGAAAATACTCATGAAACCCACATTACTCTAGATATATCAATAATTTAGGTCATTATCTTTTAGTATACAGAAAATGCAAGGATAATAGGTTTCCTTCCTGTAATGTTAGGAGGAACTATTTCAGGTGGCCTTAATGTCAACAGGTATACTTCCAAGAGACAGAAGAGTTCAAGGGCCATTCATTAACTTCAAAGGAATTTAATCATCTAATGATTTATAGTAGGTTCCTATTCTGATAGATTCAGATTGACATACAGTCACTGTTATCTTGTATTTGGCCATCCTTACCCACAGAAGGTTGAATGTCTGCTACCTAACCATTCACTTAGGTTGTTTTTCATGAGATTCTTCCTCTTAATCCTGGAGGCTCAACTAGCACAAAGGAGATTTGCCTTCTCATCACAAATGGAAAGATTGTTCGTGTCTACAACATGTGTGTTGACAAATAATGTGGTCTCCAGAAATACCTGGGTTTGAATTCTGGTTCTGTGACTTTCTAGATTGGGTGATTTACTACTTCCCCTGACTTTAGTGATTTTATCTATAAAATAGGTAGTGAGAACTAAATGAGTCAGTTTGTGTAAAGAGCTTAGAACAGTGCAGTACACAGCAAGTGCACAGTAAATGTCAGCTAGTGATGTGTTGCTTCTAGCTGCCACATGGTGTTGTTACAGAGAACTTGTCCTCCCAAGTCTGACAGATGAAGCTGCCCACTCTACAATGATACACCACTAGCTATTACCACGCAGGACACCCCAGTCCCCCAGTGTAGAACCAGCCTACTTCCTCGAGGATACGTTTACAATTAATGTCCCAAACTTGGGCTCCCAGGGTTGTAGCTTTGCCTTATCAGCTCTTTAGGGCCAACTCCCAGCCATTTCACAGAATACTGGCCAGCATCCCCTGTGCTTGATTAGGAATTGATCAGATGTTACCCCTTCAAATACCCTAACTACTGCCCCTTTTCCTTCCTACAGGAGATCCACATAGCAGTCCAGACAATTTTGTTAAATCAAAAATTCATGATACATGCAGGAGGGAGACTTATAAAGTACTTAACATGTTGCTTAATACACTGTAATACTTAATAAGTAAATGTTCTGATGATAGTGGTAGACCTTGTCAGAGTTTAAACTCTGATTTTTTTCTTTATAGGAGGGGACATAATGGCAGAATTACCAAAGGTGATCCCTCTGCCCACCCTCATGTGTGGGTGTGGTATGTTTGACAGAGCAATTTTAGGGAAGAATTCTTTAGGGATAAATCACTTTTCAGCACCGAAATTAGCCCCATTCTGAAGTCTGTGCTAACTGGAACAAGGTAGTGATCTTCTGGGATTTTTTTATAACCCCATTTTCAAGGGAAAGATTTTTGTATCCAAATAATTTCTGACCAAAAAAAATTTAATAATAATTTGGTACATCTCAAGCTTTATACCATCCTAGAAGTGCCCTATTGTGTAGGTACTATTCTTTCCATTTTACAGATCAGCAAACTTGAGATTCAGGAAGAAAAAATATTTCCAAAGTAAAAGAGCAAGAATATGATAGACTTGAGATTCAAACCCAGGTTTATCTCATTCCAGAACCAATAATCTTACTAATTTGATTGATTGATTGATTGATTGATTGATTGAAGGGATTGAACCCAGGAGCATTCTACCTCTGAGCCATTCTCTCAGCCATTTTTGTTTTGAAACAGAGTCTTGCTAGGTTGCTGAAAGTCTCGCTAAGTTGCTGAGGCTGATCTCAAACCCATGATCCTTCTGTTTCAGCCTCCCAAGTACAATATTAACCACCATGCCCGGCTTGTATGTTTATTGTGTATGATGTATCATTTATTATTTTTAAAACATAATATTTCCTATGATATAAAATAAACACTGCTTAAATCAATGCTAGCATGACTTAACAAAATGAAATCTTCCCAAGTCATATTCATCTAATAAGATATTTTTCCAGTATAATAATAATTCAAAATGAATTGAACTCAGGCTTCAACTTTAAATTGATAAATCTAGAAAGTGTGTTGCTTTCATACTTTCAGAAAAGAGTCAAGTTATCTAAAAATTTACTCTTTTCACCAGATATTAGAGGACTCAGGGCAACATATAAACACAAAATCTAAACATATGAGATTAGAGGTATAAGCCTTTTCTTAACTAGTGAAGACACTGGGCAAACTATAAAGTGATGAGAAGAAATCAACCAAGATTTTTTTAACACATTGCTAAAGGCCAAGGGATATCTCATGTGAGAGAATAGAAATCCCAGGGGCACAAACACAGAGAGGATTTTCATCCATTCCCAGGCTGCTTACCACAGACCTTACCAGGTATCCACAAGAAAAATTTGAGGTAAGAACTAGAAGCATTTCTTTTTTTTTTTTTTTTTTTTTTTTTTTCGGTACTGGGGATTGAACTCAGGGGCATTCTACCTCCGAGCTATACCCCCAGCCCTATTTTTTATTCTTTATTTTTTGAAACCGAGTCTCACTAAGTTGCGGAGTGCCTCACTAGGTAGCTAAGACTGGCCACGAACCCAGATCCTCTGGTCTCAGCCTCCCGAATGCTGGGATTACAAGCGTGCGCCACCACGCCCAGCTCTAGGAGAAGCATTTCTTATAAAGGCAGCCTGAAGGAGAGGGATATCATCCATGGAGCCAAATTACAAAGCTCTCCCTGGATTCTTCTCTCCATCTTCCTTAAACCACAAGAACCTTAAACTACTGAGGGAAAATACAAAACCTTTTGGCTTTTGAGAAAGAAGTAAAGTTAAGTACTATTATAGCTGGAAAAAGGAAATAGAAGAAAAAAAAAACCTCCTTCTCTTCTAGGAGAAAATTCTTCTCATCCTGAGATAGATAAGCAGTGGTATCCTAAAGCTAGGAGAAGGGAAGAGTCATTGGAAAGGTCCCACCCCCAGCACTTGCCTATGATTGAAGCCAAACTAGTAAAGCAAAGAATGTCTTCCCTTCCCCCACCCGATTTAAGTTAGCTTTCACATTGCTATGACCAAAATACCTGACAGGAACAACTTAGAGGAGGAAAGGTTTATTTGGGTTAATGGTTTCAGAGGTTCAGTGCAAGGTTGTCTAACTCAAAGGCAGAAACATCATAGAGGTACAGCCTGGTGGCAGAAAGCTGTTCAGCAGCCAGAAAGCAGGGACACAGACACAGACACAGAAACACACACACACACACACACACACACACACAGATACAGTCCCCAATACACAACCCCAGTGACATACCTACTCCAGCCACACCTTACCTGTCTACAGTTACCACCCAATAAATCAGTTCAAATTATTAATTCATCAATGGATTTATCCACTGATTATATGACAGCCTTGATTCAATTATTTCACCTCTGAACATTTTTGCATTGTCAATATGTGAACTTTTCCAGGAGGGAAATTTTATACTCAAATTCTAACACTCTTTTCCCATCCAGTACAACCAAGCTAGCAAGTAGTGACTAACAAGTAATAGTAGTTTACTTCTAGGAAACAGACAAGAGCTGAGAGAAAGACCCCATCTGAGGCACCAAAACACAGGGAAGACCTAAAGCTGAAGGTGGAGTTGATATTGATTAAAAAAAATTCTCCAAAAAACTACCACTTTAAGGACAAGGAGTTTAAAACCTGTGATGTGAGGTGGAATGTAGTTCAGTAGTGAAGAGCTTGTGTAGCATGTGTGAGGCCCTGAGTTCCATCCTCACCACTGCAAACAAAAAAGGGGGAAGGCATGTGTGTAAAATCTGTGGTGTACTGAGCATCGCAATTACAACAAAAGCACACCCAGCTTGAACCACAATTAGATTGACTAGATATCCCTGCCTTCACTTGTGTGTGTGTGTGTGTGTGTGTGTGTGTGTGTGTGTGTGTGTAGTACTAGGGATTGAACCCAGGGGCATTGTCCCTCTGAGCTACACCTGCAACCCCATTTTATTCTTTTTTATTTTGAAACAGAAGGCCTCACTAAGTTGCTGAGGCTGACTTCAAACCTGTAATTCTCCTGTCTCAGCCTCCCAAGTACTGGATTACAAGTATGCACCACCATGCTGGGCTCCCACCTTCACTTTAAAACCTGGCTAAAGAAAAGGTAGACATTTCAAAGTATAAATAATATTAATTGTAATCTTTACTGATCTGCATAAAATATACAACATTCAAATAAAATATACAGTACACAAATAAATAAGAAAATATAACAGCTTGTCAACAGGCAAAGCAATTAATAGAACCAGATTCAGACATAAGGTAGATGTTACAATTATCAGACTTTAAAATATAAATAATATTAAAGAGGATCTAGTGAAAATGTAGACATTTATAAACAATTGAGAAGTTTCAGCAGAGAGATGAAAACCATAAAAATGAAACAAATGTAAACGCTAAAAATAACAGAGAAGAATATGGATTTACTGAGATAATCCATATACTTAAAGCAGCTAAGAAAAGAAGCAGTGAACTTAAAGATAGCTCAACAGAAACCCACACAGAAACACAAAAAAGAAAAAAATTTAAAAAAGAGAATCCAAAAGTTGTGGTATAATATTAAATATCTAAAATTTATGTAATTGGAGTCTCTAAGGAAGAAGAAATAGAGGAAAGCAGAAAAAAAAATACTAGAAGAAATAATGGTCAAGAATTTCCCCCAAATGAATAAAAGACATCAAGCATAGATCCAAGAAGCTCAGAGAATACCACATGGTATAAATACTTCTAAAATGCCTAGTTACATTATACTTAAAACACTGAAAAGCAAAGACAAACTCTTGAAAGCGGTCAGAGAAAAGTACCTATTACAGACAGGAACAGAGGTAAGAATGACAGCAGATTATATCAGAAGCTATGCAAGTCAAAAAACATAGGATGACATTTTCAAGGTGCCAACCAAAAAGTAACTACCAATCCAGAATCTAAACCTAGTCATAACTTTCAATGCATATGATGTACTTTCACAAACATATCAAAGTCGATCACTAAACTGAACTTGAGAAGGAGGGAGGGGGGAGGAATGGGGCAGGAATTGGGGAAGGGTTAAATGAGAGATGTGTGCATGTACGCCTCTACCAGCTGGTACCTAACAAAGATGTATGAATCTACACAAAGAAATTAAGAGGTATAGAGATTAAATAAATGTAGGTAAATATGTAACCATTTTTACTTAATAACTGTCTAAAGCAATAAAAAAAATCAATGTTTTATGTGTTTGTTGCGTATATTAAAGTAAGTAAAATTCATGAGAACACTTTAAGGATTGAGGTCAGCAAGGAATTGGGAGGATATTGTTGTAGGATACTTAACACCTCACACGAAATTATGTAATATTATTGGAAGACAAACTGTGATTAATTAAAGTTGTATACTTTAAAACTTAAGGAAATCAGTAAAAAACATATTTAAAAGAGTTATAAAAACCATCCCAATTGTGGAGAAAAAATGGAATCATAAAAACTATATGTGTGCGTGTGTGTGTGTGTGTTTGTGTGTGTGTGTGTGTGTGTGTGTGTGTGTGTGTGTGTGTGTGTGTGTGGTGCTGGGATTGAACCCAGGGGCATTCTATCGTCAAGCTACACCCCCAACCCTATTTTTTTTTTTTTTTTAATTTGGAAACATGGTCTTGCTAAATTAAGAGTTGCTGAGCCTGGCTTTGAAATTGTGATCCTCCTGTCTCAGCCTTCTAAATACTGGGATTACAGGCATGCACCACCATATCCAGCTAAAAACAATCTTTTAAAGGGAAAGGAAGGAAGGAAGAACATATGGAACAAATAGCTGCTAGCAATGTGATGTATTTTTATCCAACTATGTTAACAATTAAAATTAAATGTAAGTGATCTAAACACATCGATAAAAGAACTTTTCAGATTGGACTAAGAAAACACATGATATTGAATAAGGATATATACATTAGTTGCAAGTGACAGTATACTAAAAGAAGCATGAAAACAGCCAAAATAAACCTGGAGAGGGCTCCATTACAGTAGATAAGACAGATTTTTTAAGAAGGATATTACTAGGGATGATGATAAAAGGGTTGTGATAAAAAGGTCAGTTCACAAGAAAACATAACTTTCCTAAATAAGGATGTACCTAGTAATAATACTTCAACATACATGGAGAAAAACTTATACTAAAAAAAAAAAATGCAGGGAAAAACAGACCAGTTTACGTTACAAAGACTTCAACAATCCTCTCAGTAATTGATAAAACAAATAAACACAAAATGAGTAGAGATATAGGTTACATAATATTTAACGGTGAAAACCCAAATATTTTTTTCCACTTAGATTGGGAAAAAGACACTTTTCCACCACTTGTATTCAACTTCATACTGGAGGTCTTAGGCAATGCAGTAAGGAAAGGAAAAGAGATAAAAGGCATACAGATTGGAAAAGAAGAAATAAAGCTATCTCTTTTTGCAGAAAATATGGTTGTCTGTATAGAAAGTCCCAAAAGATTAAAACCAAATGCTAATAGACTCATAAGTGAGCTTAGAAAAGATACAAGTTCAATATAGAAAAATCAAACTTCTATATACCACCAATGAACAATTAGAAATTGCAATAAATAAATGGTTTAGGGAAACAAACAACAGCTTTTCACAAGTGATCACTTTAGTTATTAAAGAAGTTGAAATAGTACTTAATATTTTGAATTTATAGACAAAAAACTCTTAAAGTTAATAAAGTTTTAGATTAAACTAGATTATTTTTGTTATTTTAGAAGTAGCCAGAAAATATTTCTCAGGGAAAAATGTCTCAAAACTAAGTTTCCTATATCAACTGAAGAAACTGCAATGTTGATCTTCACTGTATCATTTCAACAGTATTTCCACCAAAAAATGTTCATATCTTCAATTTATACATTTGAAATACTATAGAAACAAATGTACACTCTTTTATCATATTTCAACGTGACTTGGCTCTAAAAAACCAGTCCACAGCTAAGCTGTTTATCATATCCTAGACAACAATGTAGCAGTTATGTCAAACCTGCCCCTCCCATGTCCGTAGGAGATATCATTAACCACGGCATCTTGGTCCTTCAGCCATTGACAACTCTTAGAATCTTTCTCAGCACAGCACCATCTGACAACCACTACCAGTCAAATTAGTTAAAACCTATTTAATATCCCAGAGTTACAAAACCAAGTTCAAATTCCTCTGGGAAATAAGTCTATGATCTAACACACCCTTCCTTGCCATCTGTCCAGTGAAACTTTCTGTGCTCTTCTCTCTGCCTTTTCCAAATCTGCCCTTTCTTGCAGGTCCAGCTCAGTCTCTCGCCAAACATAAAGCCTATCCTCAATATTCGGGTCCTTTGAGGATATTTACTTCAGTGAGCTTTCATTCTACACATAATAATACCACATTTGCTGCTTTGCATGCCCTCTTTTTGGTTCTTGATTTATGGCTTCAGTTCTCAAATTGAAAGGTGTCACATGCTACAATTACTATGTGGTCCTATCATTGCAGAGCTAAAAGCAGTAAGGAACTCAGCTGTGACTCTGGGTGATTTTTCTGGCTAGTCATTGGTGTGCACACTCCAAAGGAAACCTCGCTGAAGTGCCATAGCAGCACACGTTGACCAGACAGCGGCATCTATCTCAAGTTACTCCTTTGAAGCATCATAGTTTTTCCCAGGAAGAGGTTTACAGACTTTGTTCAATGATGAGCTCTCTATGTAGAAATTCAGCAGACAATATAATAATATGTCTAAATCATAACGATTTTTCACCCTGAGATCTAAAACACCATAAAGACAAATTTAACAGAACACCAGCCTGGAACTATAATTTTTCTAGTTGAGAATGGAGAATTATCCATGAAAGAACCCATCTTGATATAACGTAGAAACACCAGGCTAATTTTAGTAAGATCAGTGTCAGGCTTGGATAAGAAAGCTGAAAAAGAGATTAGCTCTATATGGCACCTAAATTCTAAGGCCAAACCAATGAGGAATTTTAACTCTTCTCTGTAGATGTTACACAGGATCAAACAACGATGATTGGAACTGTGAGAATTTTGTATTTACATCTCTATAATCTGCAAAGTTAGTTGTTTTAGAACATCTTTTGTCATCAGATGAAAGTTCATAATTATAAAAATCTATGCTAGGATGCTATTGTTTGAAACAGGCTATGTGAATACAAAACTCACTTTCATCTCCTTGCCATTTCTACTCTGTTCACATTTTGAACTTCTCTTTCTGAATACTAGGCCTTCTGAAGTATTGAAATACTATGACATTGCTGGATTTGGTGGTGTATACCTGTAATTCCATTGGGAAGCTGAGACAGGAAGATTGCAAGTTCAAAGCCAGGCTCAGCAACTTAGCGAGGCTCTTAGCAATTTGGAAACCCTGCTTCCAAATAAACAAGTAATAGGGCTGGGGTGTAGCTCAGAGGTAGAATGCCCCTTAGTTCAATCCCCAGGAACCCCTACCCCCCCCCAAAAAAAGAAAAAGGAAAAGGAAAGAAAACCAAGACATCAACTGATTCCCTTTATTTATGTAATAATTTTTATTTATTTATTTATTTTTATTTTTTATCTTTATTTTTTTGCGGTACTGGGGATTGAACTCAGGGCCATTCTACCCCCAGACCTATTTTTTATTCTTTATTTTGAAACAGGGTCTCACTAAGTTGCGGAGTGTCTCACTAGGTAGCTGAGGCTGGCCGCAAACCCAGATCCTCTGGTCTCAGCCTCCCAAATGCTGGGATTACAAGCGTGTGCCACCACGCCCGGCTTATTTATGTATTTTTTTTAAAATTGTAATACATTCTACCCACATTTAAACTATTTTTAAACCAAATCTAGTCATTGGGACCCATAAAGAATCTAGTGTGTATGTGCAAACAAATAAATAAAAGGAGGATGCCTAATAAAAAGGTCCCTACTGATTACATGTAAATAAAGACTTTCTGATATTTATTGTTCAGTAAACATTCAAAACACTCTGTAATAATTTGTTCATATAGTTATCATGTAATAGTTTCTTTTCTGAGAAATTTCTCATGTTTTCCAAGTTTTCTCATGGATATCATCTTAATAGTAATTCTGTATCATTAAACAGAATGGAATGAAGTGAACCAGAATGCTAATAGTGCTTCACTCTGAATGGCAAATGTACTGTGAGACGTTTTCATCTTTACTTTTTGTGCTTTATAAATTAAAAGGCACCCTTTAGTCTTGTCTTTCACAATTATAGTGTACTCTTTTCATACTTAGAAAAGGAAAATTATTTTGAAAAATACTCTCACTCTTCAGTGTCTGGTGACGAGCTCCTTATAGATAACCCTTTCCTATAATGGAGCTTTTTGAGATTACTTAGGATTTGGCAAAACTTCTATTACTCCTTGTGGTGAGACTAAAGAAGAGGATGAGATGCTGGTCACTTTACTAAAAGAAAACAGCATCTAGTACTTTAATAGCACACGCACATGCATGCACAACAGACATACACTTACATTATAGCTTCTTTAAAGATAAAATTAGAGTTTTGGGACAATTATGAATCAAGTGTTTTCTTAAACCTTCCTTAAACAAATAATGTATACTGCCTCTCTTCATTTTATAGCAATCTTTTTTCTTTCATTTTACAGACTTCTCATTACTTTTCCTCTGCTTACTCTGTGATGGTAGAGAAAACTTATGATAATATCTGTTCTAGGTTTACTTAACCAAATATGACATTACTATACATTTATATTCTCAGAAATTTAACACAGACTTGTTTTCCAATCTTTTAATAACATCATGCAGAACTCGGAGAGAAAGATGAATAGGTAGTGAAGTAGGTAGTTTGCAAGTTTCTTGAAAATATATAAAAGCAATATTCATAGAGCTTACACTTTAATTCATAAAGCTCAGAAGTTATTATTCAAATAGCATATGCAAATTCTAGTTTTTTGGTTTTTGTGTTTTGTTTTTGCAGTACTGTGGATTGAACTCAGGGGCATTCTACCTCTGAGCTACATCCCCAGCCCTATTTTTTATTCTTTATTTTGAAACCGGGTCTCGCTAAGTTGTGGAGTGCCTCACTAGGTAGCTGAGGCTGGCCGTGAACCCGGATCCTCCAGTCTCAGCCTCCCAAATGCTGGGATTACAAGCATGTGCCACCACGCCCAGCTTAGTTTTAAAAACCTATCTGAACTTTAAAATCATTTTCATGATTTAGATCATTTGTAATTTGCATTGATTTTACTAATATAGAAGTTTTGTCAGTGACCTTCATTTTTGAATAACAGAAAACAACAACAAAAATAACTTAGTTTTTATTTCACTATATTGACTTCACCCCTTTTATTTATGAACACAAAATATATGTTAAGTCTAAGGTTAGGGGAAAGCACGTTGATCTCATTTTGTCCAAAGAACTCTTTCCAGCTCTGTGTCTTTCTCTGGTTGCCTGTTCCACAGCTGAATTTATAATTTAGTTTATAATTTCTCGACTAACAGCAGAACCTGCAGCTTTTTGAATGATCACAGTAATCCCCTAGAGTCATTGTTTACAATGACTTTTTTTTTTTTTCTTAATTCAATGCTGCCACTGCAGGGAGTTTTCTTCTCTAGTACACTGAACTTTTGACAGTCCATATGGTCTTAACGAATTTCCCAGGTGCTAAACACCATCCAACCTGTATTTTTTGACAGCCTACAGAGGGACTTAAGTCTGCCTTTGTCATTTTTCCTAATGCTGCTTAAGATGTTTTTTGGAGATGAAAGTTTGAAGTGGTTGGTGGAAACAATACAGTTTTAAAGGCTTATGTTATCAGAGCAAATGTAGTGACAAAGAGAATTTACTTCTAAGAGAAGAAAACATAAGCTGTTCACTGAACAAGATCTTGGGAGAATGATTATAGGAATATGTGTTTTAAATTGTCTTTGTAGTTCTAGATTGCAGGGACAAGTTCACCATCTTCAATCCACAATAAAAAGTGGTGTACTATCTTTCATCTAGCTTATATGTCTGGGTAAGTTTAGAGTGAACAACAAATTGGTTCAATTGCCAACCTTGTATATTATAAGATTTCAAATTAATTTTAAAATATCAACATATATTAATTGGTTAGCAGAATTAAAATAATGACTAACAGGAAAATTATACAGATAGATAATATTAAGGCTGACTAGATAGGGGAAAAAGTATATAAAAATCTTCAACTATACCTAAAAGTTACCACATATATCTTTCTCTTTTCTCTCTATTTATTAAATTCCTATTTTACATATTGCCCATAAAATCTTAGGAAGTAGGCATTATTAATATCCCCACTTTATAGAGCAGTGATTAGAACTCAGGTTTTTCTAACTCCAAAACCACGTGCTTAAGGACTTATATTATTTTTGCCTGATTTTTTTACTTAATTTTATTATTTTTATACTTTTCTTGGTGTATTATAGTCTCACATCACAATGTAGTTCAAGGTGATAATTACACACATTCACATAGCATTTGGTAGGTTTTGCCCAATTTTTAAACTACATTGATTATTATAATGCGGAGTCTGGCATTTTTTTAAGTGGCCTCTCAGAAAAGGAACCCATTACCATGCTTTGGGTGCACCACTGTGTGAGTCAGACTTTGTGTGAGACAGAATTCTATCCCTCATTACCAATGCCTGGAAGGCAAGATACTTGTGCTCCCAGCCTCTCTGCAGCTGGGAGAGAAACAATCTGGTGCATACACATGGAATTTTGAGTCTGGCATGAGGATTCAAAGAAGTAGAGATAGTTTATAATTCATTTCCAGATTTGGCAGCATCCAGAACCTAGTTTCCAGTGGGGATATTGGCAATAGAATCAAGATTCTGAGAGTCTGGGGCTTGTGTTACCAGTGGTATCCCTATAAGCAGACCATTCCACACTATGATTTGGATATGTCATAACTGCATTGTCTTGAGCCTAGTCCCATGTCTGGTTCTCCACCTTTTCCTCATTTCTACAGTTTGCCTGATGCCCAGCCAGTAAATATTTTTTTTCAACTTTAACTAACTATAAATGGTCTCTTAATTCCATCCTTAGGCTGCTAGAGACCAATGATAACCATCTATGTTATTTCTGTACCACCTTATTTCTCTAGCCTTCCATTTTTGCCAGCAGTGATCATAAATAATCAGTTGTATCCTAAAATCCATTATTTCATTTTTCCTTTAGTTGCAAAATCCCTGATTCTAATTAGGCACTCAACTCATTGCCACTCAACCAAAAACTACATTCCCAAATTCCCTTGCAACTAGGTTGATTTATATAACTAAGCACTGGCTTATGAAATGTGAGTAGAAATTATGGGTGCAACTTCTGTGTCATGATGTAAAGGAAAAGAGCATTTTCCCTACTTTACTTTCTCCCCTTCTTTCTGACTAGAAGGCAGGTGTGACAATGGGAGCTGTGGCAGCTATCTTAGAGATGGGAGCTACAAGCTAGGAATGGCAGAGCAACAATGTAGAAGGAGTATGGATCCCAGAAGAAGTAAAACCTTTAGCCCTGGTCTCCTTAACCTGGGACTATTACTTATAATATACGCAAAATTCTGTCTTTTTGAAAGCCATTTTTATTTTGGGCTTTGTCGCAGAGCCAAACTCACATTCTAATTAATGGGGCCATCGGCATTTTCAACTACACTGTACCAGTGCCATCAGTTGGATTCTGTTGAAGCTTTCTCATGAGAAAAAAAGTAGCGCTTCATGTGCCTCTCATTTTGAGCTTTTTGAAATTCAGTCACTTTGTTTACCAAATATAATAGCTATTCAGCAGTAACAGAAGTGAGAAGAAACTACAGGGGTATTGCTTGGTCACTTGGCCCACAATGGCAGAAATAGAAGCCCAGCATTGCTTGAGGAGATGGAGCAAATTCTAATGAGTATGGAAAGGTCAGGCCCTAGTTTTACATGCTGCTTGAAAAGTGGTATGAGGCCTTTCAATAGTGCTTAAATAATACTGTCATGCTGGTTTCATTCAGAGGTTCATGCCACACTAACTAAATAGAAGAAGTAAAGGAAGGAAAACAGCTATGTTGCAGTTTGTGATACTCACTTTTGTTATTGACAAGATTGCCATTGAGGTTTTTTTTTTTTTTAATTTATCCTCTGTACAAATGTTCCAAAAGTGAATCTCTCTTTTTCCAATTAAACATAATCTCTATTTCATAAATTAAATTTAACAAAGTCAAATCTGTCTTTTCTCAGATCACAGTTGACTGTTCCCATGTGCACAAGATAAAAGGGTCAGGAAGCAAGTGGTTTTGCTAAACATTTTGGTATGTGGAGAACCATTACAGCACTGATGCTGTGGGACCTCAGTCACACTCGCATCAGAATGAAACACAGACTACAATGGCCATGTATGTTACAGCCTTGGTTTGACCCAAACTGCTTCATAATGGGTGTTTTCTACACTTGACTATCCTTTTGCTTGGGGGTAAGAGGAAAATCCTGGAATCTTTTTTCATTTGTTACTCCTGTTCTAAAGCTAAGGAATTAAAAAAAAAAAAAACCCTATTTAGCATTGGTACAAGCATGTAAATGTTTACAATTTCCAGGAAGTATAACTGAGTTATTAATAATTACAAGCACTAAAATTTAGTCAGAATTGTCCAACCACCTCCCAACACACACATACTACACATATAACACAGAGTCATTTTGAAACATATCAATTTCCTTCTTCGTATATTAGAAAGCCAAGAGATCTAATAACTTCTTCCCTCTGTTCTGATATTTATCAAGACAAGTATCTCTTAATAGTATGAAGATGACCAGCTAAGAGCTTGGCTGCCAAAGATGATTGCTTTAAAGTCTTTGTAACATTAACCTAAGGCAGCCTAAGAGATGAGCAAGGAGATTAATCACAGACCTTTGAACACGACTAAGCAAACCACAGCCAAATGGATAATGTTTCACAAAGAACTTGTAATCTTTGGATGCTGGGGTTTCTTCTACTACATACATTCCATAATGGCTATAAATTCCATTAGCACTAAATATCTACAGAGCTCTAAGCCAAAAGAGGGAATGAGATCCTGTTCATGCAATATCAAGACAGCTAATTCAGTTTGTTTCAACAACTATTTAGAGTACTTTTCTATATACCAGGCATTAGAGTAGGCTAATAGAATATATCAGGAAAGCCTGATGTGATGACACATGCCTGTGATTCCAGTACTTAGGAGGCTGGAGATAGGAGGACACAGTTTTGAGGCCAGCCTCAGCAACTTAGCAAGACCCTTAGCAACTCATCAAGAATTTGTTTCAAAATAAAATATTAAAAGGGTTGGGGATATAGCTCAGACACAGAATGCCTTTGGGCTCAATCCCCAATACCAAAAAAGAAAAAAAAATTAATTAGGAGTGAATAAGACATAATTTCTAAAGTGTATATATATATATATATGTACATATATATATATTGTATATTTCTAAAGTGTATATATATATATGTACATATATATATTGTATATTTCTAAAGTGTACATATATATATATGTACATATATATATGTATATATATATATATTGTACATATATATATATATGTACAATCTAGTGGTGATTACAGACCCTGAAATGAATCATTTCCTTTTTTTTAATGTTTCAATGACTTTTTCATTGGGCCTTACAATTATACATAATAGAGGGATTCATTGTTACTATTTGTATATACACATAATTTGGTCTAAAATCATTTCAGTGTGCAAAGAGTACAGTGATTAGCACACATACGAGTAGTGCTCCAAGAGTTGTGTGCTATATATTTCTAGCACTCTATACCCCAATATGATGTATAATTACAATGCATCAAATAAAAATATAAAAAAGAAAGTGCCTAGGTTCAAATTCCAACTCCACCATATATTTACATGTTGCTTAAATTCCCAATGCCTCAATTTCCTCTTCTATAAAATGGGAATAATAACTGTACCTAATATATAGAACTGTTGTATTAAATGAGGACATACATTTAAATCACTTAGAATGAACTATGGTATCAAGCACTCCATAACTGTGAATGATGAAGATTTTTTTTTTATTGTAGAACTCTTTGAAAGCACAAAAGTGAAGAAACTTGTCCACATGTGAATGTTATAGGAACATTTCCCAGGGATAAGGTGCCAAGCAAAGAAGAGAGAGGATCTGGCAGAGTAAATAATTTAAAAAAGGCATGGGAATGTGAAACCACATGGCAAGGACTTGTTGGCATTGCCAAAATGTAAATCCAAAGTTCCTCAGAAGTTCGATATAACCATTTGCTGTTTGCGTATTAAAATCTGTATGAAAGATTTAGCTTTTACCTGGGTGTTTTGGCCCCCAAGAGAACAAGACTAAGAGTAAATCCAGACTATACTTCCATAAGCAATGGGAGTCCAGTGAAGTGTTTTATATAGGTAGGATGATCTGATTTGCCTTCTTAAAAACACACACTTCTTCCCTGAGAATGATGGATGGAAGGGGATGAGAGTAAGTACAATGACACCACCCAGCAGACCACTGTGGAAGTTCAGGTAAAAAATAAATAAATAAACTGAAAGCAAAGTTCGCAGAACCAGGAGGTAGAGGGTGGATTAAAAATATATTTTAGATGTAAAATCCTCAGGACTTGATGTTTGGTTTACATGGAGTATGGGATAAGGAGGTATTGAAGATGAATCCCAGAGTTTATATTTGAGAAACTGAGGGTATGGCATATTTATTTAAGCAAAAATCCTGGAGGAAGAATAGATTTCAATGAGGAGATCAGGAGTTCAATGGTTTAATTTGAGATGCCTATTGCACATCCAAATAGGGACATCAAGTGAGTACCTGGACATTTACATAAGGGTCTTGGGAGAGAAGTCTGGACTATAGTCATAAATATATACAAAATATGTTGATATGCAATAAAATTGGAGACTAAAAAAAGAGAGTCCCAGGATGTAGCCATGAGGACCTCAGCATTTAAAGATCAGAGAGAAGGAGAAATCTCTGAAGGAAAATGGGAAGTAACACAAGGTGATAAGAAATCTAAGAAAAATTAGTTTTTCATAAAGACAAGGGAAAAAGCATGTTTATCAAGGAGGGGGAAAAGCATGTTTATCAAGAAGGAGGAGGTGATAAAACATACCAAAACTAAAGAGAGTTTGAGTGGGTGAGAACTTAATACTGTCCTTTGAAGTCCCTGGACCCTTGATGGTCTTAACAACAGCCAATCAGCGAGGGGTATGGATGCAAGCAGATTGTGCAGAAATGAAAAGTCGATGGGAGATGAGGAAGCCTGGTTTTGAAGTGGAGGAGCCTGCTGAGGCAACAGCTGCCAGGTCTTGGAGGGCTCTGCAAGGACTTGGGTGGTTTCTCTGAAGATAGGAAAGACTAGAGTGTACTCACCTGCCTGAGACTCATGAGTGAGCGGCAAATGTGGGGACCTTCAGCAAGCCTCCCCAACTTTCAGCATATGGCTCAACTATTCCTGCATCTGAGAAATCCTTTCAGACAATCTAAAGTAAGCCAGGGGATGTGCCCATGGAGAACTGTTTGTAGATTTCTATTAAAGCAATTATCATACTGTAATAATTAGTTTACTTACTGCATCGCTTACTAAAATAGAATTCTACTGAAGCATAGGGATTATTTATTTAGTACTAGGGTCAATTTGCTAGTGAAACAATAAGGTCTAGCTCCTGAGTACAATCTACATATTCTACATATTCAGTTCTTTTTTTTTTTTTTTTTTTTTTTTGCAGTTCTTGGGCTGGAACCTAGAGGCTTTCTACCTCTGAGCTTCCCCCGCCCAGCCTTATTTTTTTATTTTCTATTTGGAAACAGAGTCTTACTAAGTTGATGCAAGCCTCACTGAGTTGATGAGGCTATCTTCTAACCTGTGATCTTCCTGTCTCAGCCTCCCAAGTACTGGGATTACAGGCATGCACTACCATGCCTGTCTCTTCCTTTTCTTTTTTTAAGTCTGGCCAGATAGAAAGGCCTAGGTGATGTAAATTTCAACCTAGATTTGAACGTATTAAAATGTGTTAGAACAAATAAGGTGATTTATTTCTTCTCCATTCTGTTGGTACCATATTTTATTTTTTATCATCCACTGAGTCCAGCAAGGCACTAAACACAAACTTGGAGTTCAATAAATATTTATTGATTGTCTTTGTTTATCTTCATGAAATTTCATATATATAAGGCACAAAGGTTGCCACTAAATGTTCTGGTAGAACAGCTCTATATCTTTGGTGTCAGTGGAACAGCTTGGGTCACCCATCAATTTGACAGAGACTGTTCATACAAAGCAGCAGGTAGGTGAATCATGGTGAATAAGACCATCCATTTGCTGCATAAAATAGATGTATTGGTCTCCCTGTACTATGCAATCTTCTTTAGCTGTCAAGTGATTAAATTGCCAAGCTTAAATTCTAATTGTTTAAATTTCTTGGGGTTGGAAACTGATAATAAAGTTCACCTGCTCTTGGGAATGCCTCTGATGAGCAAAGGAGCTATATGAGAGGTTGAAAATAAAGTCTTTTCTAGTTAGAAAAATTTACAAGGCAACCAATCTATTGTTCTCTGTGATGAATTTGCACAGGACATTTTTCTTCTATGCAAAGTACGTTTATTTTATTTGTTGCTGCTGCTCCTACCGCCTCAGGCACAGATGTACTGAGACCAGAAAGTCAGAAAACAGCTAGAACTCCAACATGCTGACATTCAATCTTTTCTAACTAAAGAAACCAAGCAAAGGATGGGATCTCCTCACTCAGTATATCAGACAAGTGTCACTAATTTTGCATCTCTGCAGCAGAGGTCATGGATTTACCTACATCTGTGTTTTTTAGAAATCGAAGGATAGTTTGTAAAAGAAAAAAAGTTGGTAGGGAACATTTCATCTATGAACTCAGGAAAATATTTAGTTAAAAACATGGACTGAGCCGGGCATGGTGGCACACACTTATAATCCCAGTACTTGGGAGGCTAAGATAGGAGGATCACAGGTTCATGGCCAGCCTCAGCTACTTAGTGAACCCTCTGCAACTTAGTGAGACCCTGTTTCACAATAAAGAATAAAAATAAGGCTGGAGGGTATAACTCAGAGGTAGAATGCCCCTGGATTCAATCCTCAGTACCATAAAAATAAATAAATAAGTAAATAAATAAATAAATAAATAAGTGGGCCATTATGAAAATGGTACTTTTAAATTTGGAGCAAAGGAAAACCCTTCTGTCAACCATTCTGGCAGAGCAAGGGGCCCAAAAGAAGCTGAAAATTGAACATTTATTTCAAGCTATTAAATAACATGTTGTGTTCTACAAGGGCACTTAGAATCTGTGTTACTTTGGGGGGAAATGGCTACCGTAAGCACATTCTTCCAAATACCCACTGAAGTGACCAATAGAAAGCTCAAATAGGAAATGCTGCCCTAGCACTGAACATGAGAGTGATGTCTCTTCACAAAAGAAATAAAAAAGAATGATAAAGTCCTGTGGGAACCAAACTCATAGGCAATAAATAAGCAGACACTTCAACCAACCCTTATTAACCAGAGTGCTCTAGTCAGCATCCTCACCACTGTGGTCCAACACCCTACATGCACACAACTTAAATGAAGGAAGACAGACTTATTTGCTCATGGGTCTGGGTATTTCAGTTCACATATATAGTCCATTTTCTTCAGCTGCCAAGTAGAAACTGCGGGGCTATGGGTCCTTAGGACATGATGACAGGAAGCAGAGAAAGCAAGGGGAGGAGGTGAGGGACATATATAGTCCCCAAGGCCATGCTCCCAGTGACATACCTTCAGCCATGCTCTCCTTCAGAGGCCACACCCCCAGGGACCCACCCCTCTGTACGGCTGCCTCCACAGCATGAGGTTCAAGGGACATTTTACTTTCAAACTGTAACTCAAAAAAGCATCCAGAAGCTAGGACAGGAAACATGACCATGAGTAGATTTCCTCTTTCCTGCTGTTCTAGACAGAGGGCACAGGACCTGGCAGCCAACACTGGAAGACCCCATGGTTTGTTTCTAACACAAATAGAACCAAGGCAGGCAAGAAGTGAGCACCTGTAATAAGGGAACAATTAATCCATACTGTAGTGCGTGACATATCTCTGCCATGATGACCCACAGCACTGGCTTCCCCCCCAGACCTTCTCAGATGGGTGTTTTACCATGAGATTTTTGTTGACTTGGTTGATTGTTCCTTTCCTACTTCTTTCTGTCTCTACTTAAAGGACCTTGGTGAAACATTTGAGGAGAACAGGAAGCATACCAATTTCTAACAGAACCCACTCAACTCCTACAAAAGTTGGCAAGCATAGGCACCCTTTTGGAAATAAACAGAAAGTGAAACTTATGAGTTGTTAAAATTTTTAGAGTATAGCCGGGTGTGGTGGTGCACGCTTGTAATCCCAGCATTTGGGAGGCTGAGACCGGAGAATCCGGGTTCGCGGCCAGCCTCAGCTACCTAGTGAGGCACTCCGCAACTTAGTGAGACTTGGTTTCAAAAATAAAGAATAGCCGGGCGTGGTGGCGCACGCTTGTAATCCCAGCATTCAGGAGGCTGAGACCGGAGGATCCAGGTTCGCGGCCAGCCTCAGCTCCCTAGTGAGGCACTCCGCAACTTAGTGAGACCCGGTTTCAAATAAAGAATAAAAAAATAGGGCTGGGGGTTTGGCTCGGAGGTAGAACGCCCCTGAGTTCAATCCCTAGTACCGCAAAAAAA
>PVLC010000005.1:0-60059 GCA_004027655.1 Graphiurus murinus
CCAGCCCTTTTTATTTTTATTTCAAAACAGGATCTTGCTAAGTTGCTGAGGGTCTCACTAAGTTGCTGAAGCTGGCCTTGAACCTGTGATCCTCCTATCTCAGTCTCCCAAGTACTGGGATTATAGGCCTGCACCACTGAACCAAGCCCATTTATTTTTTCTTTAATTCATATATTACTGGGCAGTATTGCTTTTCACCCCAATAGATATTGCAGTTTTTAAATAGGGTTAATAGAAACAATCTAGACATCCAACAAGAAAAGAATGGTTGAATATTTTGTGATGTGTCCTGTAGGACAAAGTCATTAAAAATCATGGATTATAGAGTTTTCAGAATGGAAAAATGCGGTACACTGTTGGAATCCTAATGACGTAAAAACACAAAGGCATGAAAAAATGGCTCAGAGAAAGGGCACCAAAGTGTTAACGGCTCTTATTTCTGGATTGTGGGATTATAGATGGCTTTTAAAATTTTTCTCAATGTTAGCAATAAGCATGTTTTATCTTTATAATCAGAAACTAATATTCATTATTAAAACTAAATGAACTCTGCTGGATAAGAAGTCATCTCTACAGCCCTCCACTCGAGTGGTATGACGGGGATTCAGCATTTCCCCTCCGGCAAGAACTCCACGGGAGGGAAGTGTGCTGTCCAAGTGCTGTTCCTTGGGCACAGACCGCTGCCACTGTGCTGGGTGGGTGAAAAGCCATGCTCTGCATTGCGCCTGAGTGGCTGCTCTGTCCCTGCCCCTGGACATGTTTTCAAAGGAGTTTGCAGAGCAAGTGGGTCCTACTTGATGCCCCCACCTCTCTGCACTGCATTTCTGAAGCTACGTACTCCTCCATCCCCCGATGCTGTGTCCTGAAGCCTCCTCACCAGCCTCAGAGTAGATGGGTAGCTCACAAGCTGGGTGTACATGTGCCCCTGCATACCCAGCATGCAGGCAGCACATGGGGTGCCATGTGGTGACCCCTGCCCCTGCTGGGACTAGCACTGACCCCACCCATTCAGACCCTGAGCATGGAACCCACTCCAGCCCGATAAGAGTTCTAGCAGCCTCCACCCTGCCATTACTCCTGCCCAAGAGAATAGGACCCACACTCCCATTTGCCACGTGGAAAGTTACATAGTGGGGGCGTGCAACTTAACTCTTTCTTGTTTTGATTTTTCAGTGCTGGGGATCAAACCCAAGGCCGTGTGCATGATGCTAGGCGTGCTGAGCTACACTTCTGGCCCTGACGAGGGGATGTCTGAGCCAGTTCAGCGTACAAGCAGCAGTCGTTGGGCTCCTTTAGCAGTGGTTTACGGCTGGGTTCTGGGACCAGTCTGTCTTGAATCCATCTCTATCCCCTCGGGCAAGTTTCTCCTCCTCTTCTGCCTCAGTTTCCTCATCTGAGAAGGAGAGTAATAGGATTACCTACTTCACAGGATCATTGGGAGGATTTCACGAGTCACCTCTTGTGATCTGGAGAACAGTGCCTGGCTTGGAGTAGCACCCAGCGAATGTTAGCTATTATTCTTATTATTCCGAGATGTGTTCATGGGAATGAGAAGGCAGGATATTTGACATTGGGACTCTCCCAGAAAAGCCCACATGTGATGAATACCAAATGAGGATTACCAATTAAAAGCCTTGCTTCAAATCTTTTCCCGGGTGAGGTATAAAGAAATGCAGGCTGCTGTGTGAGGGGGGTCTGGGAAGAGGAGGGAGACCAGGGGTGCTGCTCCCTGTGCTCAGCCTTGAAGGAGGGCAGGAGGCAGACAAAGGGGCTTGCAAGAAGGACAGGAGCACCCCTGTGAGCAGAGGGGATGTAGCAGCTTCTTCAAAAATTAAGAGACCCCAGCTGGAGCAGGGGTCTGTGGGTGAGGGTTGGGACAAGGGATATTTTTGAATTGGTACCTGCGGTGCCCATCCTTTTACAGATGCTTTCATCTCACAACTGCTGCACGGGGTTGGCTTACATATAAACGAAGTAATGACGGCTCAGATTGGTGATGGCTTACTCAGGACTCTGCACCTAGAAGGGCTGGGGCTGGAAAGTGGGCCATGACTTCCAGATCTTTGTCCCTGCCTTCTCTGGGGCCATGGAAGCCTCCATTCCAGAAGTGGGGAAGGGGAGGCTGGAGGCCTTGGGGGGACACCTGGCTGCAGGGAAGAGGGAGAGGCTGAGGGAGACCTAGCCCCAGGTGTGCGAGAGCCCCAGTGCCTGGGCAGTCACATGGGGAAAGAGCAGAAAGTAGGTCAGTCATGCAGGAGACGGAGCGTGAAATTAATGAGCACGTGGGAGCTGGAGTAGTCACCTTCCAGGAGGGCGGAGAGGGAGAAATGCAGTCCCTCTAGAGAAGCCGAGCCTGAGGAGGGGCTGGAGCAAGCGGGGAAGGAGGCCTGGGCTGGTGGTTTCTCTCTCTGTCCCCAACACTGGGGGAACCTTGGTGGAGCAGGATGGGGAGAGACTAGCAGGAGGTGCATCAGACATGAGCTTTGTGAGGGCAGGAGTCTAGTTTATTTCCTTAATTCGGACTGGTTCTTGCTGCCTAGGACAATGCCTGGTGCAAAGTGAGGTTATTTAAATGAGTACGTGATGGGAAACAGCTCTGCCTCCTACACTGTGCTGCGGGCTATGGAAGTGAGGCCTTTGTTCCTTATTTGGGTGGGGGGGCATCAGCCAGTAACATTTGCCTCATGCGCTAAGCACAGAAATGGATCAACAGTGGGGACAATTCTGTGTGCTCAGCTAACACTGCTTCAAGGAAGTGACTGAATGGGGTTTTAAGCTTAAGGATAGGACTACATTGTGAGTTTCTTGAATTTTAGGCCGTTTTGCCTTTGTGGGTCCTTTTCTACACACACACACACACACACACACACACACACACACACAGAGTATATTTATAAGTTACAAACTGGGAGTGGTGGTGCATGCCTGTAATTCCAGTACTTAGAAGGCTGAGACATGAGGATTGCGGGTTCACAGCCAGCCCAGTAACTTAGCGAGGCCTTCTACAACTTAGATCCTGTTTTAAAATAAAAAATAAAATAGGGCTGAGGGTGTACCTCAGAGTTCAACTCTCAGTAACACACACACACACACACACACACACACACACACACACACACACACAGTATATTTATGACTTCTGCTATAGTTTGGATCTTGAATTCCCCAAAGGCCCATGTGTTAAAGGCTTGATTCCCCAAGTTGGTGCTTCTGGGAGGTGCAGTGGACCTTATGAAGAGAGGCCTAATGGGAAGTCCCTAGGTAACTGGGGGTGCACCCCTGAAGGGGATTGTGGAGCCCTGGCTCTTTCTTCTCTCTCCTTTTGTTCCTAGATGATGAGGTGAGTGGTTTTGCTCTGTCACATGCTCCTTGACTGATGTGATGAGGCCTTGCCAAAGGCCTAAAGCAATAGGGCCAATGGATCATGGACTGTAACCTCCAAAACTGTGAGCCAACATCAACCTTTTCTCTTTATAAGTTAATAATCTCAGGTACTTCATTATAGTGATAGACAGCTGACTAAAACAACTTCCTTGGTATAAAGACAAATATATTAATATTACATATGAAAATATTTTCTTTGACTTGAAATTTATTTTTCCTCTTCTAGTTTTAAAAGAAATTGAAATATTTTCATGGATCCCTGAAAGTGTGTAGACCCAATGCACTGGCCTACTGCACTTGATAAATAAGTTAGTCCTGCTTGAAAAGGAATGTCCTTGACCAACAGGATAGAAGAAAGCATTTCCAGGCAGAGAGAGCAGTGTGTGTAAACACAGAGGGTCGAGGCACCAGTTTAGGAAAAGCAAATTGGCCTTGTGAGATGGGGCTGTTGATATTTGAAGAGACTGGCAGGATATGGGATAGGAAAGTCGGATGGAGGCACATGGTCTTGAATGCCTTGTTCTGTGCATTGCAGAAATGTAGCTAAGAGTTTTGAATCATATCAGAGGCTCTGAAATGGGGTTCAGAGAATGCTGGTGAGAAGGCCAGATTCCTGGGTCTTAATTCCAGAAACTGCCAGGAATGGTGATGGGTGTTTGCTAAAGTTTCTCCCAGCTCTGGGGAGAATCCTAATTGTCTTCCTTCTTCTCCCCGTAGCACAACATGTGGGGCCTTCTCCTAGAAATGTTCCTCAGAAGAGCTTCTTTGGAGAACTGGATAGACGGGAGGCAGGCTGGTTTGGTGGAAAGGCTGTGTGTGGGCTTTGATGTAAGAACAACCTGGGCTCATATTCCAAGATACCATCTCAATGCTTCACCGTTATGGGCCTCAGCTCCCTTGTTGGCATGGCTCCTCCCTGGAGGGCTGCTATGGAGGGCAAGTGGGACCAGGGCACAGAGGCAGAGGTGCCACTGGGGGCGGCAGGGGGTGTGGCTTGTTCCACCAGCGCTCACCACAAGGGGAGGTGAGCAAACATGGCGGTGCAGCCCTGCCCTGAAGGGGCGCCTTTCCACCCTGAATGTCCTGCATCTTGTCAGGGCTGCCTGTTGCTGACTTGAGCTGGATCCTGCTCCTGGGGCATCTCAAGGACCATAGCTCGACCCGAGCCATGACGAACAGAGGTTCCCCGGGAAGCCATCCTCTCCAGCCAGGCCCTTGAAAGCAAGACCCTCTGACTGCGAACAGACAACACGTCACCTTCAGGAGTGAGACTTCTTCATAGTCACCAAAGCCCCTGGCAGGTCAGGGACCACACCCTGGTTTAGCAGGAGGAAGGGAAGGGAAGCGCTCACCAGGGGGGCACAGGGGGCGAGTGAGGGGACTGCCAACGCTCGAGTTCGTGATAGTTCACCCTCAACGCCCGGCGCTGCCTCTGAGGAGGAGTGTGAGCCAGAGCAGAGCAAGGCCTGGGAACCTGAGGGAAATGTGGTACCACAGACAAGGTGACCTGAGTCTCCTTCCCTGGGGACACCTTCTGACCTCTGACCCCAGATCCATCAGCCCTGTCCAGTGACAGGGGATATGAGACCTGCAGGGTAAAGTCAGGAGGTTTAAATCACAGAGACCCAGGGCCAGGAAAGACTCAAGAATTTTTCTGGTCTGTCTGTCTGTTTTTGTTAGCAAATGCTTCTGGGTGTGGTTCCAGGAACCTACTCTGGGCTCTGGCCCCCTCCAGGGGCTCAGGTCTACAGCAATGTTGCTGTACCTTGGCACGGTTCATACTTTGGGCCAGATGATTCTTAGGCAGAGCTGTGCAGTATAGGATGTGTAGCAATATCTCTGGCCTCTACCCTCTAGGTGCCAGTAACATCCCCCCAACTGTGGCAATCAAAGATGTCTCCAGACATTGCCAAATTCCTCCTGGTTGAGGACCACTGGCTTAGGGAGAAGGGGAGGCAGGCATGTCTATGCAGTGTGCTGAGCGCTTTGCCAGAGGTGAGCCCAGAGAGGGTGTGGACAAGAGGGGAGAAGCCCAGCATAACTAGCCGGCAGTGGGAGGCCAGTCTCCAGTGGAGGTTGGATCCCGGTGCTTGGCTCCGGTGCTTCCCTGCCTTACAGCTCATTTTTCTCTCCATCCACTCCTCTAAGCTCCCCCGATGGAGCGGCTTCTGCTCTGGGAATCTTGCTGTGCTTCTCTGGACAGTCTGGCTTCCTTGGCCCTGGCCTGGTCTCATGGACTTGCCATAGAGTTGGTGCCCAATAAGTTTCTATGCATGTTACAAAATGCTCTGCTCCCCCCTGAGATAGCCCTCTGAGAGCCGACTGGGTGGCCACTTAAGTACTGTGCTTATGCTAAGAACAATACTTCAACCAAGTGCTTCAGCGTAAGTACTTCCAGGTCCCCCACTCCACAGAAGCCGCAGTGTGGGAAGGAGAAAGCTCTACAGCCGCTGCTGAGCCTGGAGACCAGGTTCTCAGCTCTGCCCCTTACCAGCTGCGGGCCCCAGACACAAACTCTTGCATCTGCAGAGCTTCCTCTTTCTTATCCACAAAGTGGGATGCCTTCTCTGTTTCAGTGTCCCAGAAGTAACATTTAATACTCCAGAGGAGAGGATTTTAAAAATGGAAAAGTACTCCAGGTATGGTGGTGCATGCCTGTGATCCCAGTACTTGGGAGGCTGAGACAGGAAGATTGCCGGTTTGAGGAAAGCCTTAGCAAGTAGTGAGACTCTCATCAACCTAGCGAGACCCTGTTTCAAAATAAAAATAAAGTAGGGCTGGGGTGTAGCTCTGAGGTAGAATGCCCCTGGGTTCAATCTCCAGTACCACACACACACACACACACACACACACACACACACACACACATACACACACACACACACACACACACACACACAAAGTATTACACATGTTAACGCTTTTCTGAGAGTTTGGAAACTCAGTGGAGGCATTGGGGGTCAGCGTTCTGTTTTTACTTTCTTTTTTAAATGATCATTTGAATAGTCGTCCACACATTCAACAAATGTTGATGGAGCCTCTTCTATATGCCAAGAACTTAGCAGTGAACACATTGAATGAGATCTAGAAAATAAACAAGAGAAGTACATTAGGTGGTAACAAATGCTAAGGGAGAAAAAACAGGGGCAGGTGTTGAGATTTCAGGTGGGGAAGACCCCTATGGAAGGCGGCATTTAAGTAAAAACCTGAAGGGAGCAGGTTACGCAGACGTTATTCCAGGCAGAGGGACCAGCAAATCCTGCACCCAGTGGTGGGCGGGGTGGGTGGGAGATGGGGTGGCAGTGGCTGGGAAGTGAGGGTTGTGGTGGAGAAGAAGAAAGGTCTCGAGGTGAGGGAGGTCCCAAGTGGTCTCAGGGCCACTGTGGGCCTTTGGCTTGTGCCCTGGGGCAGGCGGGGCGGGGCTCCAGCTGCTGCCTGGGAAACAGGCTTACAGACCAGGAAGGCATGTGTCGGGTGTCTCACATATTTTGTTGCTGATCCTCCCAAGAACCCATTAAGAGAGTCGATCTTGCTTTGCAGCTAGCTCGGGGACTTCCTCCTGGAGGGGGTTTTGGGGTCATACAGGTGAGTCCTTGATAAAGGCTGGACCCGGCCCTGGTCCTTCAGGGGGTCCCAAGCCCTGAGTTTTCCACCAGGCCAGCTCCCTCCCACTCTAGATCCTAGCTGAAACAAGAAAATCACCGTTACCCCACTAAACACCTGCCGCTGAAGACTCCTATGTGTGAACCATCATTCCATCCAGAGATCCCCTTAGAATAGAGGGAAGAAGAAAAGGCTTGCTGGAATCAGGAGGTCTGATCTAGACTCTACCTCACTAGTGCTGCGGGACCATCTCAGATTCCTGGTCTTCAAAATCCCTGACCTGCCTTTCTTAAGGTGGTGTGAAGACCTAGATGGCAGGTCAGGAGCAAGCTCTGATGGGAGAAGGGGACCCACCCCTGCCGGCACCCTTCCTCCTCCACCACACTGCAGTGGCGCCCGACTGACCCTAGGTGGCACAGTTTTCCCAGGCTCAGCCCCAGCAGCAGCTGTCACAGGGGGTTGGAAGATTTGGGGGAGAAAGGGAAGCAAAGATGATACTGGAAATGAAGTGATCGCAGCGAGTTTATGACACTTGGATCCTGCTGGGGACCCTGGGACCTGTAGCCCTTGGTGTGGTAGGGCAGAAGGGCCACGGGTGTGTGCAATGCAGCATCCCTTCTCCTTTGCAGACGAGGAAGCCTAGGGCCCGAGAGGAGGGGCTTGCCTGGTCACGCTGGGAGTCAGGGACACAGGTGCAGTCTAGCCTTTGTGATAAAGTGTCTCTGGAAAGGCCTTTTGCTGGAGGCATGTAGTGCCACCCCCTTGAGTGGCCCACTAGCTGGTTCCTATGCTCCTCTTAGCACTTCTTCCTGGGCTTGCCCTTGGTCCCCCACCTCTACCGCTGTCCTCAGGAAAGCCTGGGGAAGCAGTCAGGTGCTCCTCCTATAGAGAGCAGCGTCTCTGGACAGTAGTAGAACATGGAGTGAGGGTCAGGAGACTTGGGCATGCGAGACCTCTGCCAGCTGGGCATGTGGCTTTTCTCTCCTTGGCCTTCCCTTTCCTTATCTGTAAGGTAGGATGGGCAAGAAAGGAAAGGGGAATTGGGCTGGTGATTGCCAAGGTCACTTTCTAGCATGCTGTTTCTGAATTCCACTTGTCCATCAGGGAAGAGGTGGGGGAGGGAGGGCAGGGACTCACTTCTCTCATCAGAAAGCCGTGAGGGAGCCGGGCGTGGTGGCGCACTCTTGTAATCCCAGCATTCGGGAGGCTGAGACCGGAGGATCCAGGTTCGTGGCCAGCCTCAGCTACCTAGTGAGGCACTCCGCAACTTAGTGAGACTCGGTTTCAAAATAAAGAATAAAAAAAATAGGGCTGGGGGTATAGCTCAGAGGTAGAATGCCCCTGAGTTCAACCCCCCAGTACCGCAAAAAAAAAAAAAAAAAAAAAAAAAAAAAAAAAAAAAAAAAAAAAAAGAAAGCCGTGAGGGAGTGGACTGGATGATGCGTCATTCTGCCTCTGACATCTAACTTGGCAAGGATGAAGAGCAGTCCCCAAGGGCTGAACCATCCCCTCCGAGCTGCCAACACATGGTGACCACCCCTGTCCTGGGAGGTCCAGGCCAGGCGATGTGGAGGAGCAAGCCCCCTGTGAGACTGTCCTCCCTCTGAGCTGGCTCTGCAGCCACTGAGGGAGAAGCTCTTCCTCCCTGCCGCAGAGCTGCAGCTCATCTGCACACCTCAAGGGGGCTCCTTCCTGAGCTCAGTTACTAACCTTCTGCCTCCCTGGCCAGAGGAGTTGCTCGATGACCTTGGGCTCTTTCCAAAGTCAAACCCTCCTTCAAAGGAAGAAGAAGATTGATCATCACTGAAGATGTCCAGAGAATGGCAGCTGGAGGAAGGTAGAAGTCACCCACTCATTTTTAGCCAGCCACATACCTGGCCTTTCCCTCCTATTAACTCTTGTAATCCCATCGACCACAAGTGAACTATTATAGTCCCTGATAATAATTGTCAGATGAAGGACCACAGAGGACATGAGTTCTTCCCAGAGTTGTACAGCTAATGAGCTGGGTTTTGGTGTGCACACCTGTAATTCCAGTACTTGGGAGGCTGAGACAGGAGGATCGCCGGTTCGAGGCCAGACTCAGCAACTTAGCAAGGCCCTCTGCAACTTAGTGAGACTCTATGTCAAATAAAAAATAAAATAGGGCTACTTCTGGGTTCAATCCCTGTCACAACACACACACACACACACACACACACACACACACACATACACACACACACACACACACACACACACACAGTTGAACAGCTAGTGAATGGTGGAGCGTGCTCAAGCCAGGTCTCTGACTCTGGGACCCATCCTTGTCCCCTGGAACACATTGAGATAGGGAGGAACAACAGTCCGGTGCCAGAAGCCTGGCTTCTGCTAGCTGTGCAGCTGAAGGATTATGACAACTACTAGTCCATGACATTTTACAGTCTCAAATGATGACCATGCAATATATTATTTCATTTTCTAATTGGTCCATGGACAAATGAGGAAACCAAGGCTCACACAGGTGTAGTTATTTGCCCAGTTGTGGCCACACAACTGCTGGGTTGTTTTTGAACCAGATCTTAGATCCCAGGGTCTGTGCAGCTCACAAATAAAGCCAATTCTTTGCCAAGTTAGCCTCTTCTGTTAGATTATTTTTGTGTGTGTGTTTGTGGAAATAAGGGGTTAGATTAGATCTATAGGCAACCACTAGTTCTCAGACCTTTTTACTGAAAGAATAAAAATGGGAAACCCATAGAGTTGGGCAACTTAAATTTTTTTCAAGTCTAGAATTTAATACAAAGAAAATTTAATCAGGTGTGATGATGTGTGCCTATAATCCCAGCTATTTGGGAGGCTGAAGCAGGAGGCATGCGAGTTTGAGGTCAGACTTAGCAACTTAGCAAGACCCTGTCTCAAAATAAAAAGATAGTAAGCTGAGGATGTAGTTCAGGAATAGAGCACCCCTGGGTTCAATTCTAATACCAAGAAAAAGAAAAAGAAAAAAAAGAACATTTTACCTTCAGAAAGCTAGGAGGATATAATCTCAGTATAGCAGGAAGAAAAAAAAATAGTAACTGAGAACAGAGTTCCTCCTAGGAATTACCTAAGCTGTGTTTAACATGACACCTTGATGAGGCATTATGGTTGCTCCAAATCCTCTCTGGGCCTGGCTGGAGTGAGCCAGAAGGGAAATGGACCTAGAGGAATTGTCTGCAGAAGACTTGGGTTGCAGTTGGAAGGCCGAGCATGCTAGCAACACAAAAAGGAGAGGCTGCAAGTGGTAGTCCAGACACAGAGCAGGAGGTCAGGGTCCCGGAGACCTTTTCTGAGCAGTTCCCCACATGGGAGGCAGAGAATGATTCCTGGGCCTCAGGGAGAGGGACAGCCAGCATGCAGCTTCAGCTGGCAGGTGTCTGCTTTCCCGGTGTCAGTCAACCTGCTGATTCCATGGACTTCCAGTCAAAGTGCCCTCACCAGGTGGAGGAGCTCAGTGAACACAGACTTGGCTGAGCAAGACCCAAGTCCCTGAGTTTGGAATCCCTGGGGTCCTGTAGACCTGAGCCCAGCTCCATCACTTGGAAGTTATTTATTTCTCTGTGAAATAAATATCATGTTCCTTTGCTGGGAGGTTGATCAAAGGGATAAGTGTGATGTGGACTTAGTATAGTGCTTGGTGCTACAGCCCTCAGCAAACAGCTACTTAGCTGCTTATTATTATTAACTGTATTATTTGGATATTCACAGTTTTATGTGCTGTGACAGCTTGTAGGAGGTTTTTGTTTGGGGAGGGGGCAGTTTTTGCTGCTGTTAAATCCACCGCAGTATGAGGCAGGAGCATCATCTGAAAGGAGAGGGAGGTGGGCAGAGTATCAGACTCAACACCACACCCTCCAGTCTCAGCTCTTCCTGCCTTTTCAAGGCTGAGCTCCTTGTCTGAGAATCTGCTCCCTTGGAAATGACAGCACCTCCTTCCAGGGCTGAGCCCAGAGGGCAGGGCTCCCACCAAGGACAGACTGAGGGCTGTGAGAGACACAGAGGGGAGGAGGGGGGTGAGGAGGAAAAGGCAGGAAAAGCGCTTTCAGGGCCTGACAATCACTCACAAAGGCAGAGGGGTGTGCGTGCATGCCTGCGCGCGCGCGCGCGCGCGCGCGTGTGTGTGTGTGTGTGTATATGTGTGTGTGTGTGTGCGCGTGTGTGTGTATGCGAGCATGACTGTGTAGTCACATGCGTGCATCAGGTAGCAGGTGCATACAGTGTGTGTGCGTGGGTGTGACAGTGTATGAATGAGCATGCAAACCTGTCAGTAGTCAAGCTTATTAGTGCATGACTCTGCATGCACGCAGTTGTCTGTGTGTGTGTGTGTGTGTGTGTGAAGTTCATACACACATGTGCCTTGGGTAAGCTTGGGCACGCTGGGCTGGAGTATGGGGATGACAGTGGCTCTCTGGGTGACAGTGAACGCAGGTCCATCTTGTGAGAGTATCTGGGCAGTGCTTAGGGCATATGTGTGTCCCCTGGTGCATGGGATGTCTAAGAGGAGGGACCTTCTGCAGTTTCTTTGGGGAGCCTTTGACTCCCCACTCCACCCCCACCAACTGTGTCTCCCTTCCAGCCCCACAGGCTCTACCGGCACCTCCACCAACACCTGCTTGGCTGCCGGCCTCAACGGTGGGGTGGGGGAGAAAGGGGAGACAGGAGGAGGGAAGGAGTGACCGGCCTCCTAGCCCCAACCCTTGGTGCTGCCAGGGAAACGTCCTCCCCCCACCCCCCATCACTGTGATTCCTGCTGTGAGGGAGAGAGGAGCCCTCGGTTTCCATGGCAACATAGCAGCCCTGCTTCTCAGCCTGAGCCCAGGCTCCTCTGAGCCATGGAAGGAGTGGGAAGAAAGCCCCTCCTCAGGCTTTTGAGCCCCCACTAAGCGCTCTCACCTCTAGACTCCCTGCCCCCACCTCCAGTACCCCCCAGGCTCCTCAGGACCCCCTTGGGATGCTCCAGCACCCCCCACCTGCTGTTGCTCCTGGGGTCTGGGAACCTGTGTCGTCCCCAAGGAAGGTCCTGAGCCCTGGAGAGTGGCAGGATGGGGCTGAATTCCAGTCTCACCCATGAAAGGCCACCAATGTTACTACCTCTCAGGTTCTGTGGGGCACAAATGAAATAGTGCTCAGGGAAGCACGGCATAAGTTCTGAGTGGGGGATCAGTGTGTCGTACCACTGGCAGGGCATAAACTGGCCCAGCCTCTTTGAAGGGGCAGCCTTCCTCCCGGGCCTTGAACATGAGAGGCAAGCATTCTACCACTGGCTATACCCCAGCCCCGTGTGAGTCTACTTGCTTTTCTCTGGTAGAAGCACAAATGTGCTCCCAGAACACACATGGGACTGTTCATTGCAGAGTGCCCTCTGAAAGCAAAAAAATTAGAAACCACCCCAGTGTCTATCAAAAGAGAAATGATTGAATGTATCACAGTGCATCCATAGTCTTGCAGCTTTTGGGGAGGAGGGGTATTAGGAATGGGATCCCGGGGGCTTCTACCTCCAGACTATACTCTCAATCCTTTTTACTTTAAAACAGGTCTCACTCAGTTGCTGAGGGTCTCCTTAAGTTGCTGAGACTGACCTCAAACCAGCTATCCACTTGTCTCAGGTGAGATTATGAGTGTGCATAACCACACCCAGATTACACCTATTAAAAGGGGGGCCCAATGAGTACTAATGGGACACAGTCTCAAAGACCCAGTGCTTGGAAGCACTGTCTCTTTTTTTCTTTTCTTTTTTTTTTTTTTTTTGGCGGTACAGGGGATTGAACTCAAGAGCATTCTACCTCCAAGCTACATTCCCATTCCTATTTTTTGTTCTTTGTTTTGAAACAGGTTGTGGAGGGCCTCACTAAGTAGCTGAGTCTGGCCATGAACCTGTGATCCTCCTGTCTCAGCCTCCCAAGTACTGGGATTACAAGTGTGTGCCACCATGTTGGGCTCTGAAGCACTGTTGATGACAGGTGAACAGGTGTAGGTGTCAATGGGTGGAGGACTTCACGTGGTCAGGCCAGGTTGTTGGCAGTGGTTACTCCAAAGGGGGATGAGGTTGGGGAAAGGAGGCAGTGAAGGGGAAATTTCACTTTTTCCTCCACATATCTCGGATCTGCTTGCCTATATAGCAAATGCAGTTTAAGAATTATGTGTCCCTATTGTTTTAGTTATTGAAGAAAGACACACAGGTGGCAATCAGAAACAGGACAAGAGAGCTGGGCATGGTGGCACATGCTTGTAATACCAGTACTTGAGAGACTGAGACTAGAGGATTGCAGATTTGCAGCCAGCCTCAGCTACTTAGTGAGACCCTCTGCAACTTAGAGAGACCCTGTTCAAAACAGAAAGAATAAAATATAGGGCTGGAGGTGTAGCTCAGAGGTAGAATGCCCCTGGATTCTATCCCCAGTACCACAAAAGAAAGGAAGGAAGGAAGGAAGGAAGGAAGGAAGGAAGGAAGGAAGGAAGGAAGGACAAGAGAGTCCAGAGTCCAGGTGCAGAAAATCTCAGAGGAGAGTTAGGAGGGCTTCCAGCAAGAGGAGGAGGAGGGTGAGCTGCAGCTTAGAGTACAAGGAGGACCCAGAGACTTGGGGCCCAGAGAGGGCAATCCAAGCACATGAGAGCTGGGAAGAGCATCCCGGGAGAGCTGCAGGGAACAGCATCCTGAAGTGGGAGGAAGAGCAGAGAGGGCCAGGCCGTGGTGGTGCACACCTGTGATCCCAGTACTTGGGAGGCTGAGTCAGGAGGATTGCAAGTTTGAGGCCAGACTCAGCAACTTAGCAAGACCCTGTTTCAAAATAAAAAGAGCTGGAGTGTAGCTCAGAGATAGAATGCTTCTGGGTTCAACCCCCAGTACCAAAACAAATGGAAGAGAAAGACAGAAGGAGGGGGTGGAGAGAGAGAGAGAGAGAGAGAGAGAGAGAGAGAGAGAGAGAGAGAGAGAGAGAAGAAGAAGAAGAAGAAGAAGAAGAAGAAGAAGAAGAAGAAGAAGAAGAAGACGAAGAAGAAGAGAAGGAAGGAAGGAGAAAAAGAGAAACAGAAAAGCAGAGGGGATGGTGTCAGAGGACTAGGGTCTCGTTTCATTGCCACCTCAGCCCCATCCTGGGCACGCCCCTCACTGCCAGCATCCTCATCTTCCCACAAGTGAAATGTACAGACCTCACCGGGTGGTTGTAGAGACTGATGCAGTGTAGACAAATATGTAAAGTATCATACAGATGTGAGTTTTTTTGTTGTCGAGGTTTTTTTCCAGGGAACACTGAGAAGACAGATCTGGCCACAGTCTGACTATTTGCTGACCCTCGGCAAGCTCTGATCAATCTTGGTCACCCAAGCCAGATCAAGGTTCACATGCAAGGTGTCGGGAGATGCGGAGCTGACACAGATCCTGAGGCAAGGGAAGTAAGATGGACGGCAGCTTCATTTAGGATCCACGTCATGCTAGTCGTGAGCCAGGTACTTTAACATATTAACTCAGCCTTAGGTACTTTAGGAGGTGCGTATGCCTGTTTTTACAGGTGGGGAAATAGAAGTTTGGAGAAACTCACCCATCTGTTCATTTGTTCTTTCGTTTGTTCATTCATTCAGCAAATACTGATTGATTGGTTGATTCATTCAGCAAATTCTAGTTGCTGAGTGACTGAAAAGTCCCTGGCCCCATGGGACTTACAGCCTAGAAGGGGAGACAGACAAAAACTACTAAGCCTATGATGCAATGTCAGGCGATAATGAATGAGATGCAGAAAACGAACCAGGTAAAGAGATGGAGGGCACCAGGAGGTGGTAGGACAGGCCACTCTGACTTTCAGGCAGAGAACTGAATGAAGCAATCGTGTGACTCTTCTAAACAAAGGCAACAGCCTGTGCAAAGGCCCTGGGGTGGGAGCATACTTGCTGTAATCAAGGAGCGGTAGGAAGGCAGGCGTGGCAAGAAGGTGTCGTGAGAGTGTGCACGAGGTTGGCGAGAAATGAAGGATGTGGGCATGCAGATGACGTAGGTCAAAGCAAAGACTACATGTGACTAATTTTGTATGTGTCGGAAAGTCACTAGAGGTGTCTGACCAGGTCACAATCTCGGTTTTGGGTTTTTAAATAGATTACTCTGGCCACAGAATGTAAAGAAGACGATAGGGAGCGGAAGTGGGAGGCGAAGGGTTAATCGGGAAGCTGCGGAACAAGCCCAGGTGAGAAGAGACGGACAGCTGAGAGCTCAGTGGCAGCGCGGAGGTGGTGAGCAGCAGTCAGTGCCGAGGTATATTTCAAAAATAGAACCAACAGTGTTTCCCGTCCGACTGAGCGCGGGCCAGGAGATAAAGACGGAAGTGAAGGACGACCCAGGACTTCGGGCCTGAGCCACCTGGTAAATGCTGGTGCTGTTTACTAGGATGGGGAGGGTGGGGGAGGGGCGGGCCTGGGGCCCACGAGAGTTCACTTTAATTTTGAGATGGCTTTAGACTTCTAAGTGGAGATGTCAGCTAGGTAGCGGGATGTATGAGCCGGGAGTTCAGGGGAGATGTCAGGACTGAAGATATAAATTGGGAAGCTGTCAGCATAGAAATGTTGTTGAAAGCCGTGGGATAGGGTGATATCACCCAGAGGGAGGGTGTCAACAGAGGAGAGAAGAGGTCCTCGGGAGCGTTGGCATTTTCAGGTCTGAAGAGCAGGAGGACTCAGAAGACGTGTCCAGCAGTCCCTGGAGGTCCATTGCTGCCCAAGGAGAGAGGCCTCACGTAGGGCAACGGGTCTCAGAGCCACGCAGGCTTGTTAAAACACAGACGGCTGGGCGGCCCCCGGCAGGTCTGGGGTGGGGCCCCAAACCCTATTGCATTTCTAGTAAGCTGCCAGGAGTTCACCTTTGGAAGGCCACTGGGCTCCGGGAAGGAAGAATTGTAGCAGCGGGAGTCCAGATTTTGGAGCCAGGTAGAACCAATTTAAAATGCAGGCTCTACCAGACTGGCTTGCTGTGTGATGTTGACCAAAACAATGTCTGCTTCTGAGCCTCGGTGTCCTTATCTGTAAGATGGGAATTACGTTACCGATTACCCAGGGTTATTGTGAGGGGCAAACAAGTCAGTGTGTTTTTAGCTTCTAGCGACATGGCCAGTGGGGCTAGGGGTGAGAGTTGACCACCGCACACCCTGGAGGAGCACCAAGGAGGCAGAGGAGAGGCCTCAGAGGAGAGGGGGCCCAGCAAGCTGCCCTGCCCCACCCTGCTGTCTTCCTCAGGCCGCTCTTCTCTGCCTCCACTCTGCCACTGAAGGGCCTTTCCATCCTGGCTCCTGGGAGCTCTGTGACCAGTGGCTTGTCCTCTTGCCCTTCCCCTGTCCTCCCCCCTCTCTGGGCCTGTCACTCAGCTGCCCCTGGAAGGCAGTGTGGGCTGACAGCAAGAACCTGGCCTGGAGTCGGACCGTGCAGCAGCCAGGGACAGGGGCAGGCCGTCATCTCAGGGGCCCGGGGGGATGGGGTGACACCGCAGCCACCTAAGGCTGAACGGGGCTTGCATGAGCGCCTTGAGAAGGGGCACTCTCCTTTCTTTTCCTCCCTCTCTACAGGCTCTCCCGCCTCTTGCCAAGAGCCTCCCTCTCCGGCCTGGATGCACTGAGAAGAGCGAGGAGGCCGCCTCCCCCTCCCCCCTGTTGCTATTTAATGCTGTTAACAATGGATTCATTAACTGGGATTAATCTCATATACCAGCTCTCTATCCCCCTGGCTATTAATCACTCACTTCATTAACAGGACAGCATTAGTCAACCTGGGAGCCAGGACATGGCGCCCATACCAAGTACCTGTGTCTGCACCTTCTGGTCTTCCCTCCTCGCTGGTCCAGCTTCTCGGTGCCTTTCTGCATCTGCCCGTTTTTGCTGCCATCAGGCAGGCGCGGGTCTCTCTCCCAGGTTTCCCGCTGTGGCTTGGTCTCAGCCCTGTGCCTTCCAGGCGGCTGTTCCTGCCCCTGTCCTCCCTCTCCTGGGCCTTGCACATAGTAGGCTGCCATTCCCGGCTGGTTGAACAAAGCACTGAGATATACACGCGAGGAGATGCCAATTCCAGGAGGCTCATTTTTAAAAATTGCCTTTTCTGTTTACAAAGATAATATATGCTCACTGTACAAAATCCAAACAACACAAGAAAGGAAGAAAGGAGAAAATGAAAATTCCCTGAAATCCCCACCATCTCGAGATAATAACCTTTAGCGTTTTGGTGAGCAACGTCTCAGCTCTTGAGTGATATATATATAATTTTACCTAAATGGGATCGTACTATGCATGCTGTTTTGCAACCTGCTTTTCCACTCAACAATATGTTGTCGAAATCCTTCCATATCAGTGAGTATAAATATACATCATACTTTTTAATGGTTGCATAACATTCTGTCTTATGGAAGTCACATAATTTAGTCAATGGATCTCCTATTGATGAATATTTATATCGTTATCATTTTTTCACTGACATATTTGACATAGAGAGCAACATTCTTACGTGTATATCTCCCGTGCACTTGCCTAATTAACTCCTTAAGATTAATTCCCAGGAGTGAAGTTTCTAGGACAAAAGGTTTGCACAATTAACATTTTAGTATAGAATAGGCTAGTGGAGCCTAATGTTTGGGATTCAATTCCAGTTTTGCATTTCCTAGCGAAGGTGCCTTGGGAAAATTACTTAACCTCTCTGGGCTTCATTTTTTTTTTATCCATAAAATGGGCACAAAGTAAACTCTTACATGCAAAGATGCCCGGATGTGTAGTAAGGGCTGGATATATTAGCTACGACCACAGAAACTGGCCCTCTGACTCCCAGAAACAGTGAATCTGTTCACATCTCTCCCACCAGCCCTATTTTTATTTTGAAACAAGGTCTGGCTGAGTTGCTGAGGGTCTCCCTAAGTTGCCAAGGCTGGCCTCGAATCTGGGATCCTCCTATCTCAGCCTTCCAAGTACTGGAATTAATAGCAGTGCATTACCATACCTGGCACATATACTTAGTTCTTAATGAATGTTTATATTTCATATGTGAGTTGTTTGATCATGTTTTTTGCCTACTTCTCTTCTAGAGTATGTTTAGTTTTTCTCATTTGTGGGAATCATTTTGTATATTAGAGATAGTATGCCTAATATTTTTCTACTTCATCCTGACTTTAAAACTTATTTATTTTTGTCTTTCATTAGAATTTGATTTTTATGTGGTTACGTCTACCAGGCCTTTTCCCTTTACAATGTTTTTATCTCATGCCATGCTTAGAAAGGCCTCTTTCCTATAAACAATAAAAATATGCGCACTTTGCTTTACTACTTGTCCACACACGCACTTCACTTTTTACACTCGGTTTTGTCCTTTTGGATTTGCTTTGGTGTGAAGAGTGAAGCATGATTCCAGCTTCATCACTTTCCAAACGATCAGTCAGTTATCCTGGCAACATTTGGTTATTCCATCTTTAGCCCAATGAGGACCAGAGTAGGGGCAAATAAACACAAGACAGAGAGGGACTAATGCATCCAAAGACCAGTTCTGGACAAGATTCCCAGGGTCTGCTTGCAGGGAATCCCAACTAATCGATCCCTGGGGATCCTGCCTCACTGTGGTCCTGTGAGACCCGAATGGGCAGAGGCAAGACGTTAGGGTGACTGAGCCCCTTTCTGATGATCACTCTACATTTGCTGGACAGCTTTGTTCCTGGCTCTCAGCGATTGAGAAGAAACTCTGTCCTCGTTCCAGAGTCAAGAGCAAGTTACTGGATCTTTGTCACCCTCGCTGTTACTCCAGCCACTCACCCTGACCCTCCTCGGCATCATGGCAACATGTAACTAACCCACCCTGTCCTCCTCCACATGGCTACTGCCTCACAGAGAGCATTGGCGATCAGCAACTGCTCCTCCTCGGGAAGCAGCCTGTGGGCAGAGCGATGGGAACAGTGTCCTCTGTGCCAGTGTGGGTGGAGGCCTGGATCCCACCCTCAGTGCCTATGCCCCAGGCTCTGGCTGCTCAGACCCTCTTTGGCAATGTGTTTCAGGCAGCTTGGATCTGACTGTGGTCTAGGCAGGCAGAGGGTCTGTCCTAGGGTTCCTGGCCAAGTGCTCATCAAGGGGATCCTGGAAGCTCTAGGGATGATGGGAGCATCTTTGAGGCCCACCCTATGTATGCGGACAGACCTCCGTGTCCTCCAGTCCCCCCATCATCCCCAGCCCACCGGCACGGCGTGGCTCTGGGGCCAGGAGGACAGGCACGGACAAGCCTGGAGTAGAAGGCAGGCAGAATGCCAGGCTGGGCAGTCATCCTGTGGGCACTGGGAGTGAATTACAGCGCCAGGGCCCTTGGAGCAGACACAAATCATGGGGCCGTCAGGAGCAGGGGAAAGGCAACACCCACTCTCCTCCCTGGCAGGATTGATGGGCTCGGGTCCTGGGTCTGGGTTCAATATGATTGGACTTTATGATGTTTCATTTCCCCAGAACACTCCTGGTGCAAAGCCTATCACCCAGGACCGTGTATGTGTGAGTGGGCACGCATATTTATCATCCTAGTGACTTGTTTCGACTCCACGGGAGGCTGGCTTCTGTGTGCCTCTCTATGTGGATCTCCTCTTATTTCTGTGTGACCGACCGACCAGGCATCTGAATTGTACATGGACTGCTTGGCAGCGGGAGCTGTGTGTTTCATGTCTCATGTCAACAGCGAGGATCTACGGAGCTGTGGGGCCTTTGAGTTTTGTGTGTGTCTGTTGGAGAATGAGTTGGGGTCTCAGGTCAGTGTGTCTGGGTGGTTGACGTGGCTATAACACCACGATGGGGAGAGAGGGGGAAAAACAGGTTGGGAAGGAAGGCTTTGGGTGTGATGAGCCTGAGTTCTGGGCAGAACATCAAGGGGAGGCATCTAGAAAAAAGAGACAGGAAGCTGGGCATGGTGGTGCACGCTTGTAATCCCAGTACTTGGGAGGCTGAGACTGGAGGATCCGAGTTCTTGGCCAGCCTCAGCTACTTAGTGAGGCCCTCTGTAACTTAGTGAGATCCCGTGACCCTGTTTCAAAACAAAGAAGCTACACTGGGGGTGTAGCTTGAAGGTAGAGTGCCCCTGGGTCCAATCCCTAGTAATGCAAAAAAAAAAAAAAAAAGAAAGAAGAGACAGGGCTCAGGGGAGAGCCGAGGGCAGGAGGGCCTGTCTGGATGACAGTGCACAGGGGAAGTGGTGTTTGGCTAGAATCTTTCTCCTCTCTCTCTCTCTCTCTCTCTCTCTCTCTCTCTCTCTCTCTCCTCTCTTTCTCTCTCTCATCTCTGAAGACCAAAAGGATACATGCTGTGCTAATCCCAGCTGGACAGAATTCAGTAGGAAATTTCCAAGGGTTGCTGGACTGGCATAAACTGCACCCAATGGTGAGAGTCAGGGAAAATTCCCTGGCAGAAGCAGAGATTCAGGGGAATCATAAGGAAAGGAGAATGTCGAAGGAAGAGGAGGTGTTCTGATTTTAGGGGTGAGGGATAGGGACTCTGTAAGACTTGGGGGCAGGGGCAGCAAACCATTTTGATGGTGATGAGCTCTAAAGACAGGGGCTGCTTATTCACAAAGGCATTTCTAGTACCTGGTGCAGGAGTGAGCGATCTGTATGTTGAATTGATTTGACCGGTTGACTTGGAGTCAAAGACTAAACCACTATAAACCAGGGACCAACTAGGCGGTTTACCGAAGGAGAACTTTGAGGATTACACAAGACCCTGGGAAAGGGCTGACAGGAGGGGGAAGGAGAGTCCAGTGTCCAAAGCCTCTCCCAGTCCTTCACCAGCGCCCCTATGCCCTCCTCTGGTTTTCATCTAAACAGTCTTCTGCACTCTCCTGCCTTCCTGGCCCGCCTCCCAAGCTCTGGCTCATTAACTTGTCATTTTGCATTCCCCTTTCTCCTTGCTTCTTCCCCAGCACTGACCTTGACTCAGTTTCCTGATTCCAGCCTGGTTGGGCTCAACATGGAAACAGGGTCTGTCTGATCTTTTGCTGAATATGATGCCTGGTGGACATTGTATTCAGGTGAACACGCAGGTCTCAGCAGAGCCTGTCTATCTCCAGTCACAGGGACACGAATGCAAGGCACCAAGGGTCAGCTGCATTTGAGGGATCTACCGTCCCAGACATGCAGAAGGTTTAAAACTAGATTGCTAGGAATGGGGGGAAAGGGGACTTTGGTTTCATAACCAGCACACTAACACGGCTCTGGCAGGTGAGAGGAGCACCGCAATGGGAGATCTCAGTCGTGGTCTGCACGGGTGTGCATGGACAGGGTCAGCCTCAGAGGCTCCGGCGATGGGCAGGGACACCTGGGACCAGGCGTACAACATGCTTTTGGATACTACTAACAGATGTTCTCCAACTCAGCGGCCTTAAGTGATAAGAAAATGCTTTATTACACATGACAGGAACTCCCTCAAGAGGAAGGAAGAGCCCCTCCACGGTGGCTCAATGATGTCATCAATGACAACCATGCTGGCTGTCTTTTGCTGCTACCCTGAGTGCTTTCATTCTGTCACTAGGTTGGCTACCCTCCTGGTCACAAAAGGGCTGCACCAGATCCAGGCATCCCATCCAGACACCACAATGTCAAGGAGAAGAAAAGACATTCTCCTTCTGGGTGTCTCTGAAAGCTCTTTCTCAGTTGCCAATCACGCTCCTCCTCACATGCCTGTGCCTAAATCAATTAGTAGCAAGGGGAATGTGATGCCAGTACTGCCTCATGCTAGTCAGGATCCTCCCTGGGGCTGGGCCTGTGGCCAGGTGCTCTGGAGTGCATGCCTGGCTTCTGCTTTGTAAGTCTCATCTGGAGTTCCTCTCCTTTCCTTTTACGTGGTTCTCCTTCCTGTCTCAGGGCCTTTGCACATGCTGCTCTCCCTCAATTTTCTCTTATCATCCTCCTACCTCCTGCACCTCATTCTGCAGTACATTATCCTAGTTCTTGGTAAATCTCTTTGGTGTATTTAAGGAACATATTCTTTGTTGTTCATACACCCCACTAGCTTGCAGCTCAAGGAAAATGTCTATTGTACTATATACTCTGCTGTTGCCCTCAACAGTGCTTGGCACATAGTAGGAATTTGATAATTCTGTTGAGTGTATGAATGAATGAATGAATGAATGAATGAATGAGTGAATGAATCCCTACAACGAGGGGCCAGCTCAATCCTAAGCCTTTTGGACAGGGCTTCTGGGTGGGGAAATGATGAGGATCGTGGCCTGTTGAAGGCCCCTGATGGTTTCTGAGCACAGCAACAGTGCGACTGTCATGGGTTCCAGTGCACCATGAGTGTGCACAGGAGAGGTAAGGAGGCCGGCCAGACCCTGCGCTCATCTCCAGGCACGAGGCTCCAGCCCCAGAAGCCGTGTCCAGTAACGACATTAGGAAGATGGGCAGGTTGGCCAGGCGAGTGTTGGTGTCAGAGATCGGGTGCAAAACGGGGGCAGTAATGCGCTTGCCTTAGAGGGTCACGGGAAGAGTAAATGGGACGAAGGGTGTAACACATCCGTGTCAGTCGGTGCTCAGTAAATAGCAAAGCTTCCTACACTAAGCGATGCATCGCTCCAGGCCCCACTCCAAGGCAGGTCTGAATTATCCCTAGCTCTCTTTCTCCTCCCAGCATGCAGGCTACCAGGGCTGTGCTCCCTACAACTCTCAATTCTCCCGAGCCTGTTTTTTTATTTTTTTCTTAAATGGGGTTAGTAATGCTGCCCTCACCTGGCTGACAGGAGGGTCAAATAAGAGAACACGCTTTGGGGTGCTTTAGAAACTGTAAAGGACTGTGGACGTACAAGGAATTGCTGTTCCTATTTTGTTGGAGTTGGGTTTGTTCCTGGGCCTGGCATCTGCTTTGACTTTCCCAGTTCCTGTTTCTTGCCAGTCTCCGTTTTCTTGTAGCCACCCACGATTCTGGCACTGACAGTGGAAGGATGGGGAGTTTGAGCGTAGAAGGAAAACGAAGGAACGTGACAACCAGCGGCCCTCTGCCTCGCTCCCAGTCTCGAGGATGATCCTGCTGCCTTTCCAGGTCAGCCAACCCCAACCCTGGACACCATCCGTGTTTCGGTTACCTGTCGCTGTGTAACAAACACCTCCTAAACTCAGGGACTTGGAAAGACCATTGATTACTATCTTTCACGGCCCCCAGGTTGACTCCGGCAGGCGGTCAACCTTGTGGACTCCGCTGGGGCTGCAGGCAGAGGGCGGCTGGGGCTGGAGTCATCCCAAGGCCTGACTGGCCTGGACATTCAAGATGGCGACCTCACTCCCATGGCAAGCGCCTGGGTGGAATAGCTGATGAGGTTGGGGCTGGCTCTGCATGCGGTCTCTCTACAGGGCCACCTCGGGCTCTCTTATGGCATAATGACCTTTGCACAGTTGGACTTTTTACATGATGGCTGACTTCTCCCAGAGGGAGCCTGCGGAAGGACCAACGCGGACGCTTTATGGCTTCTTCTGCTCTAGCCTCAGAAGTCAGAGGTGCCACTTGTGCTGCAGTTTCTTGGTTACGCAGGGTCAGCCCAGATTCAGCATGGGAGGGCATTCACCAGGGTGTGGAGACTGGACAGCATGGCTTGTTCGGGGCCGTCTTTGGAGACTGGCTAGCAAGGTCCTAGGCTGATAGTGGGAATGCCGCTCTGTGGGGCGTGCTCCCTATCGTTTGATATGTTTGAATGTGTCCCCCACGGTTCATGTGTTGGGGGTGTGGTCCCCAGGGAGGCAGTATTGAGGAGAGGCCCAGTGAGCACTCCTAAGGTGAGTTGGGGCCATGACCTCCAAAGGGTCTGGGGTATTTCCCATGGGGCCCTACTTATTTCTCAAGTGGTGGTTGTAATCCATCCTGAGCCTGGCCCCACCTGGCCTCTCTTGCTTCCTGTTTTGAGGTGTGATTTCTTTCTCTTGCATGTGCTCCTGCAGTTGTGATGCCACAAGCCATGAGGGCATCACCGGAGCCAAGTTGATGCCCGGATGGTACCTTTAAACTTCCAGAGCTGTGAACTCAATAAACCTCTTTCCTTTATAAGGTTAGCCTGGCTCAGATATTTTGTTATAGTAAGAAAAAAATGGACTACTATACCTCTCAAAGGTCTGGGCTGGGGAGGGAGAGAAGTAGCTAGTACTCTTAAACTTTTAAAATACCCATTTATTATTATCTCATATTTTGGGGGTTTATAAGTAATTTACAGTGAATTGAAGGTTCTGAGGCTCACTTTACTAAAGAAGAAATATGGATAGTAAATAAACATACAGAAATATGTTCAACGGCATTAATCATTAGGGAAATGCAGAAGAAAAGCTCAATGGGGCATTATTACACAACTATTAGAATAGCTAAAGTAATAATAATTTTTTAAACCGATTATGTCAAGTGCTGGGGAGAATGAGAACAACTGGAATTTGCACACATTGCTGGCAGGAACCCAATGTAGTAGAGCCACTTTGGAAGACAATTAGGCAGCTTCTTAAGAAGTTAAACGTACACTTTGTATATGATCCAGTAGTTCCACTCTCAGGTATTTACTCCAGAAAAAAAATGCAATGATACATCCACACAAAGGCCTGCATCTTTCATAATAGTCCCAAACCAGAAAACCAACCAAACGAATGAATCTGAATGTCCATCGAGTAAACTAATTCTGGTGCATCCACACGATAATAGACTTCTCAGCAATAAGTACCCATAGATACATCCGCAAAGATGAATCTCAAAAGCATTATGCTGAATAAAAGAAACTAGCCCCAAAGGCTCTATGTGAGTCTATTATGACAATCTCTGGAAAAGGCAAAGCTGTAGTCATAGAAAACAGATCAGTGGTTGCAGGGGCTGGAATCGGGAAAGGGCTTGAGGACAAAGGGGCACAAGGGAACTTTCTGGGGTGATGGAAATGTTCTATGACTTGCCTGGTGGTGGTAGTCTCATGACTCTACACACATTTGTCAAAATTCATCAAATCGCCTACCTAAACAAGGTGACTTTTCCTGAATATAAATCACACAGTCTAGAGGCTAACAGTTAAAAATCCAGGCTACTCTTCTCTCTCACGGGTCCCCTTATGTCTAATGAGTCTCCAAGCTCTTTCCTGGGTCTGTTCTGGCTTCCAGTGTGGCTGTGCACTGTACACCTGTCCTCCCTGCCAACCGCCTGACTTCGCGGGCGCTCTGCTTCCTCTTCATGGACTCTTGTCTGTTCATTGCCCGGCAGCACTTATTTATCTTTCAGGCCTCAGCTCTCACTTTCCCAAAGAGGCCTTTCCCCTCCCAGTCTAAATTAGGTATTGCTTTCCACTTTTAGGTAACACACTTGCTTTATCTTCTCTAATAGAGGGCAAGCTCTCTGCACATAGGGGCAATGTTTTGCTCGTCTTTGGCACACAATTAGCACTTGGCTTGCTTCATGAATTAATAAATGTGGGAAGGATGTACACATCTTCCTCTTTATAGTTCTGTATTACATGAATTTGTTTATCCACAAGCATGCACTACTTTTTGCATTCTTGTGTATTTTAAAACTACTTGTTGAGAATTGAAATAATCAAAAGATACGTCGAAGCCGGGTGTAGGGGCGCATGCTTGTAACCCGAGTACTTGGGAGGCTGAGACCGGAGGACCCGGGTTCTTGGCCAGCCTCAGCTACCTAGTGAGGCCCTCTGCAACTTAGTGAGACCCTGTTTCAAAATAAAGAATAAAAAGTAGGACTGGGGATGTAGCTCGGAGGTAGAATGCCTCTGAGTTCAACCCCCAGTATTGCAAGAAAAAAAAAAAAAGGTTGAGTAAAAGGCAAAAATCTTTCATACACACGGTTTTTAAAAATAAGATTCTGCTTTTCCCTTTGGTACACAGAAACTTCACTTATTCTTTTGATAAACAGGTAAAGATCCAGAGTATGTTTATAACATTTTAAACATTAATTAGTTATTGATGAGAATTTTGGGGTGCCCCACCTCCAGCGTTTCATTGTTGTCTTATTTAGAATGCTGCATTACACGTTGGAACATTTTGTGTGAGTGTATTGCTGAAGGATCATTTCCCAGAAATTTGAACTGTTAGGAAAGAAGGTATGTGTGTGTTAGCTGTGCAATGTACCTGCCCTATTCTGGGAAGATGTACGTGAACACCTATTGCCATTGTAGTTTATAAAAGTTCCATGTGTACATACTCTCACCAACTCGGGACGGCATCCATCCTTGCAAAGTTGTACCATTCAGGTTAAAGTGCTATGTCATCATTTTAATGTATATCCCCGGCATTATTACTGAAGCTGTGCATAGCTTTATATAATTATTAGCTATTTGCATGTCTTGAACTGTGATTTCCTGTTTATAGCCTTTGCCCATGTTTATGTTTTCGCCTTATTGATTTGTGAGAACTCCTTATGTATGTATGATATGGAAATAGTTTGCAAGTTATAAATAACTTTTAGGGGTGATGGGTAAGTTCATTCTTGATTGTGGTGATGGTTTCACAGGTGTATACTTATGTCAAAACTCATCAAATTTTACACTTTAAATATGTGCAGTATATTGTATGTCAATCACACCTTAATAAAACTTTCTTAAAAGTGATATAATTTATAATAGAAGTATTTCTCTCAGTTGTCCTTTTTCTTTAAACTTTACTTATTTATCTTTTGTCATGTAGAACTTTATATTGTCATGTAGAATACATACATATATATTTTTGTGTTGTTTATACCCTGTTTTGAAGTTAGCTGTGTTACTTAGCCAAATAACCTAACCTCTCTATGCCTTGATTTTCTTATGTAGAATGAGGACTAAGTGAATTAATGCACATTAAAAGTTCTTGGAATGGTGACCACCATAGGACCCCATGCAATAAACTCAACTATTACCATTATTTGCGATCTCATATCTTACTTAGAAAAACTTTCCCATCCCAATATTATAAGAATATTCTATTTTATGTTCTTGTAGTAATTATATAGTTTAATGTGTAGCTCTTTTAGTCCATTTAAAATTTAATCTTGTAGATGATATGAAGCAGGGGAACAATTTTACTATTTTCTCACTGGAGAGACAGGGTTCCAACACTATGGCATACTTCATCCTTTTTGCCCTAATTTGAAATATCTTCTTATTTAAATGGTAAATTCTTAGCTGGGCATGGTGGCACACACTTGTAATCCCAGTACTTGCGAGGCTGAGACAGGAGGATCACAGGTTCGCCACCAGCCTCAGCAACTTAGTGAGACCCTGTTTCAAAATAAAGAATAAAATAGGGCTGGATGTAGCCCGGAGGTAGAATGCTCCTGGGTTCAATCCCCAGTACTGCACACACATAAATAAATAAATAAATAAATAAATAAATAAATAAACAATAAATAAATAAATTAAAAAATAGTGAATTCTTGTGTACAAATGAGGTGTTTGCCAACTCTGGTAGGTCCTTTGTTCTACATGCTTATTCCTCTGCTAATACTTTCTACTGGTAAATTATAATATCCTCTCTCCAACTCTAATTCAGTCGCAATTCTCGGTGATTTCAACATTCAAATAGATCATCTTTTGGATACCTTGAAACTATGGTTTGAATGTTGTGTCCCCTCCAAAATCCACAGGTAGATGCCTAATCCTCAGTATGATAGTGGTGGAGCCTTTAAGAGGTAATGGGGTTGGGGTAAGTAATAGGTTCATGCTGTTATAAAAAGGGCCTGTAGAAAGGGGTGTGCTTTCTCCTGCCCTCTCACCTTCTACCACGTGATGACACAGCAAGAAGGCCTTCGTCAAGTGCCAGCGCCTTGATCTTGGACTTCACGGTCTCTAGGACTGTGGACTAATAAATATCTGTTCTTTATAACTTGTGCAGTCTCAGGCATTGTATTGCAGCACCACAGCATGAACTAAGACATTTGGTCTCTTGGTCCCTTCACTTCCTCTTCCACAAGAGCCTGGGCCTCCAGCCACCTTGTCCACTCAGAGCTGCCACTGTGCTACAACAGACCCGAGCATGACCAGCAGCTCTATGACCTCAGACCTCCAGTTCAACTCATCGCTTAGATGACCACCTCTAATATTTTCAACGCATTCTTTTTCTTCTACTCTGACAGTTCTTCACCCAACCAGGACCTATACTCCAGCTTCCCTTCCATATTTTCACTGTCCTCATTTCCCACCCTACCCAGTTTAGATTCCATGATTATCAACACAGTTTCCTTGCACACCTCCTCAAGATGAAGCTCATCTGCTTCATCACACTCACTCGGGCAACTCTCAACCTTGGTTGGCTCCAGTTGTCCACATGCTCCTTGCCTCTTCTGTGCAACCGAATGAGCTTAGAGAAAAACACATGATGGGTTGATCAGTCTCATCTTAAATTCATAGCCACTAAGCTCAAGTGGCCTGGTGGCATTGCAGGTAAGGGCCAGTGTCCCTAAGCCATTCACTATCCTACCTCCCCATTCAGCACCTTCTCCTCGCTCCTCAAAACACTCGAACAACCATTCAACAAAAGGAAATACCCAAATGGTCATTAGATGCATGGAAAGAATGTCAACCTTGTTTGTCATCAAAAGAAGGAAAGGTGGGGCACCGTGACATTGATTAGAATGAATAAAATAAAAAGGCCTATGATGCTATCAAGTAGAAGTGGAACAACTGGATTGCTTTCCTGGTGGGAGGGCAACTTGGGTGAAATAGGGTCTTTGGCAATAGGGTTCAGGGTCACATCCCGGCTGTAGACAGCAGAGCAGGGGAAGGGTGCGAGATGGATCTGATTGAGGTTGTCCAGGCTTGGCAGAGGACCCCGTCTGGTCTGGTCACTATTCTTTTTTTTTTTTTTCCCTCCAGTACTGGGGATTGAACTCAGGGGCATTCTACCTCTGAGCTACCCTCAGCCCTATTTTTTATTCTTTATTTTGAAACAAGGTCTCACTAAGTTGCGGAATGCCTCACTAGGTAGCTGAGGCTGGCCGCAAACCTGGATCCTCCTGTCTCAGCCTCCCAAATGCTGGGATTACAAGTGTGCGCCACCATGCCCGGCTTGTTCACTATTCTTTCCCAGGACAGATCCAGGTATTGTGGAACCCAAAGCATATGCAATTTTGAGAGTCCTCATAAAGAAAGAAGTTAAAAGGTTAGAAAAAAAAACAAACCTCAAGCCGGGTGTGGTGGTGCACGCTTGTAATCCCAGCATTCAGGAGGCTGAGACCAGAGGATCTGGGTTCGCGGCCAGCCTCAGCTACTTAGTGAGGCCCTCTGCAACTTAGTGAGACCCGGTTTCAAAATAAAGAATAAAAAATAGGGCTGGGGGTGTAGCTCGGAGGTAGAATGCCCCTGAGGTCAATCCCCAGTACTGCAAAAAACAAAACAAAACAAACCTCTACATTAGGTATAAAAGTAAATATTGATTTTATATTTAAAAAGAAAGAATGGCAAATTATAAACATTTTAAAGGCAGATAGGACCACATACGTCTTGACATAATCCAGGACAAAAAAAATAACAATAATAATCTTTTTTACTAACAGATTGACCAATTATTATATTAGTTTTTCCCATATATATCTGGGCTTCGTTTTCTTTTGTGTGTGTGTGTGTGTGTGCATTCTACTTCTGAGATATACTCTTAGCCCTATTTTTTTTCTTTATTTTGAAACAGGGCCTCACTAAGTTGTAGAGGGCCTCACTAAATAGCTAAGCCTGACTACAAACCTGTGATCCTCTTGTCTCAACCTGCCAAGTACTGGGATTATAAGCATGTGCCACCAAGCCTGGCTCTGGGCTTCATTTTCTTTACTCACTAATTTATTTGTCCTGATTTGTACAATTTTGTGTGTGTGTGTGTGTGTGTGTGTGTGTGTGTGTGTGTTTATGGTGCTGGGGATTGAACCCAAGGGTATTCTACCTCTGAGCTACACCCCAAGCTCTTTTTATTTTTATTTTTTAACAGGATCTCACTAAGTTACTGAGGGTCTCACCAGACTGCTGAGGCTAGACTCACATCTGCAAACCTTCTGTCTCAGCCTTCCAAGTGTGCCACTATACCAAGCTTGCATTAAATTTTTCAATAGAAAGAATACATAGTCTTCTCTACCTTCATTGATTAAAGTTTTTTGTTATTGTTTAGAAAATTTCCTAAGGAGAAGTTACATCTTGTTATTGGTAAAGGTGAATGAAATTTTGTAATTGTCAAATTTTAGAAAGTTTGATCAAAGCTGGGCGTGGTGGCACACGCTTGTAATCCCAGAATTTGGGAGGCTGAGACTGGAGGATCTGGGTTCACGGCCAGCCTCAGCTACCTAGTGAGGCCCTCCGCAACTTAGTGAGACCCTGTTTCAAAATAAAGAATCAAAAAATAGGGCTGGGGGTATAGCTCGGAGGTAGAATGCCCCTGGGTTCAATCCCCAGTACCGCAAAAAAAAAAAAAAAAAAAAGAAAATTTGATTAAGTTTCCTTTATATATGAGCTATAAGATGCCCGAGCTTTTCAAGTTTTCATGTACAGTGACTAATTTTAAAAATTTCTGTGAACTGACAACACTCAATTAAATCTCACATCAAGATCCCAGCACATCAGCGGAGTGGGTGGGCGGAGGATTCCTGGAAGACATTCCTGCTCCAGGACAGCTGGCAGTAACTTCCAGTAATGTGGAAAGAACTGTGAACCACTCATATACATCCCACTACACTCAAATAAAGGTATCCCTAACTCGGCTCGCTGAGTGGTCCCCAAAATGCCACACCATTCCAGCATTCGAGAGGAGATACATAGAAAAGCCAAGACAGAGATCAAGGAGTCTTTGCAAATTTTGGTTGAAATGCCTTCCTTTTACAAATTTTACAAAACCCATGGCCATGGGAATGTGTGGGTGGGGTCTTCCAATTGGCCTGTGCAAGAGTGGAATCCTGAGGTTTGAACTTTGGTGGCTTTATGACCAATTCCCTCCTGGTCACTCACAGCAGACAGAGTGAGGGTCCTTTTAAAATGAAGATCTAAGATGGGCGTGGGGCGCATGCCTGTAAGGTGTGGATAGTGTCGTGCGAGGATAGCCTCAGCAACTTAGTGAGGCTTTGCTTCAAAATAAAAAATAAAATAAAATAAAAGGGCTGGGAGTGTAGCTCAGAGGTAAAATGCCCCTGGGTTTGATCACCAGTACAACAACAAAAAAAAAAGTAAAATGAAGGTTGAATCGGGCACCTCCCTGCTCTAAGCTCTCAAAAGGCTTTATATCTCCTCCAAAGCCAAAGCCAGAGCCCTTACAATCACTTACAAACCCCTGGCAGGTTGATGGCATCCCTGTCACTCCTCCATGCCCCACCTCCTGGCCCCCTCCCTCTGGGTTCTGCTGCTCAGTGCTTCCTGCTCTTTGTATTCCTTTAGCATCCCACCACAGGGCCTTTGCTCTTGCTCTTCCTTTGGTTTGAAACTAATCTCCCAGATACTTGCATGTTTTGCACCTTCTCTTTGAAGCCCTAGGTCTTTCTTCATATATTACCTTCTGTGGTTGTTTTCTATGTGTGTGCAGGGAGGGGGGGAGGAATGGCAGTGCTCTGCCTCTGAGCTATATCCCAAGCCCTTTTTACTTTTTATTTTGAAACAGGGTCTTGCTAAGTTACTGCACTTGCCTTGAACCTGTGATCTTCTTGTCTCAGCCTCCCAAGTAATGGGATTACAGGTTTGTGCCAACACATCTGGCTGGTTTCCTATTGTAACTGTAACCAATTACCACAAGCTTGGTGGCTTAAGGTGACACAGATTGTCCTTCTGAAGATGAGGAGTCTGAAATGGGCTGGCATGGCTGCATTCCTTCTGGAGGCTGCAGGGGGGCATCTATTGCCTTGCTTTTTCCAGCTTATAGAAGCTGCCCACTTTCCTTGGCTTGTGGCCACATCACTCAACTTCCTTGCTTCCTGCCTCCTTCTTTTCCCTTAGAAGGGTCCTTGTGATTGCACTGGGGCCTCCTTGGATGATCCAGGATCCTCTGTCCCATCAAGATCTCTAACTTAATGACGTCAGTAGTCTCTTTTGCCATGTTAGGAAAATATAGGTTCTGGGGATTAGGACAGGGACACCTTGGGGGGAGGGGCATTATTCAGCCTCCTGCACCTTCCCAGTAAAACTCTCTCTGACTATTCCTTTTGGTCAGAGTAGGCACTTTGCCTTATGCCTGGCTAAGAAGGAATGTTTCCTGGAGTGTGAAGGTATATACTACGTTTGCTGCAATTAGAGATCTGCATCAGTCACCATCCTATAAGAGAAACAGAACTACCAGAAGATAGATATTAGGAGATTTACTGGAGCCAGACATGGTGGCACATGCCTGTAATCTCAGTACTTGGGAGGCAGAGACAGGAGGATCATAGTTTTGAGACCAGTCTCAGTAACTTAGCAAGACATTTAGCAACTTAGCGAGACCCTATTTCAAAATAAAAAATGAAATAGGTCTGGGGTGTAGCTCAGAGGTAGAATGCCCCTGGATTCAATCCCCAGTACCAAAGAGAGAGAGAGAGAGAAAGATTTATTGCAAGGAATTGGTCTATGTGATTGTGGGGGCTGGCTAGGCATGTCTTAAACCTGTAGGGTAGGCTACCAAGAAGGACCTGATCTGAAACTGTAGTCTGGGGGTGGCATTCCTTCTTGACAGCCTTGGCTCTGCTTGCAAAGCCTTTTGGCTGATTGAATCAGGCCCACCTAGAATATTGAGGGTAATCTTCCTCAGTTAAAATCACCTGATTATGGACTTTAATCATAGCTACCAAATATTCACCACAGCAACACCTACATTAGCGTTTGATTGAATAACTGGGACTATTGCCTAACCACGTAGACACATGAAAAACTGACCATCCCAGCACCCATATCCGGTAAAGGAAGTTTTCTTGCTACTTTTTTTATCATCTATCAAGATGATAATTTTGTTTTCTTTCTTTAATGCATCGCTATAGTGAATTAAAAAAGAAAGTTTCATTTGCGATGTTAAAATTGATGCTTGATTGTTGGAACAAAACCTTTTTGGTCATGATTTATCAGTTCTATAATGTGTAGCTAGGTCAAGTTGGTCACCATGTTATTTATGGGTCATCTAGTCCTGTAATGTGATCAGGCTAATACGTCCTTGTGCATATCTTTGTTCTGCTTTGGCACATCAGCGTCAGTGGCTTCAGTTGAAGATGACAACCTTGTTTGATTTAAACATTGCGTCGATGAGTTGAAGGGTAAGGGGAGAGGGGACACTTAGGGGAAATGCTGAAACCAATGCTTGTCTCCTCTCTGTCTTGTGGTTCTGCCTTCCCCTGGCGTCAGCTTTGGTCTAAGACTCCACATGGCAGGCAAATGTCTGCTCTGGGACCTGCAGCCTTAGTCTCAAGAGCAACTTCTGTCGAGAAATCACTGAAAAATCTCTTGGGTTTCATTGTCCTTGGCTGGATCACAGACCCATCTCTGAATCCTTCCCAGTGGTTGGGGAAAAGCGAAGCTGGATGAGGCTTGTGGCTCCGCCTTGGAACTGGGATGGTGTCAACCTCCGTGGAAGTACATAGCCACAGAGTGGGATGGAGAGGGTTTCCTCTGAGGAAAATCAGGGTGTGGTCACTAGCGGGATGAAGGAGCACCAAGAGCAAAAACAACAGATGCCTACTGTGGTTGAACCAGTCCAGCAGAATGCGTTGAGAAGTGTTCCATCTCTGTTTTATACTCTAGAGCAATTTAAATAGCAGAAGTTATTTATTCCTTGAAAGTCTGATATAGCTCACCCTTAAGTCCATCGTGGGCCCAATGCCATTTTCAGAAGTAGATCTTCTATGATCTGATTTCTTCTGTGGATATTAGCATTTTAACCTCTTCTTGTGCCATTGAGGGAATGAATAAATGAAAGAAACCAGCATTTGGTTTTATTTACCAAGTCTACATTTGTTTCCCATTTCATTAATTTCTGCTTTTATCTCTATTAATTCTTTCTATAGTTTTTTTTCCTTTTAGTTTTCTTTTTCCCAGATGCTTATATTCTGTTCTCTTTCCTCTTGTGTAATAAATGTGTTCGATTTTCTACAAGTACTGCATTGGCCTTGACAATTGGTATCATTATTTAATGCTCTCAGTGTCATACATTTATAAAATAATCTATCATTTCAATTTTGAGTTTCTCTTTAACCTGAGAATACTGTTGAATTTCCATGTTGTTGAGTTTTTGCCATATTGTTTTGCTATTCTTTGCCATTGATTTTAGTTTTTTTTACATTGTAGTCAGAAAATGTGGTCTGTATGTTTTTCATTTCGTGGAAGCCATGGTTTATTTGTTTTTTTTTTTTGCTTTTTAATTAGACAGTTTTAATGAATGGTCCATTTTTGTAAATTCACCATAGGTATTAAAAAAGAATGTTTATATATGCATCCGAGTCCATTCGTGCTGTTAAAATAGAACACCACACTCTGGGTCATTTGTAATAAACAAATTTATTTGGCTCATTGTTCTGGAGACTAGGAAGTCCGAGATCAAGCACTGTATCTGGCGAGGGCCTTCTGGGGGAGGCATCACGTGGTGAGGAGGGAGGGGCTGAACTGACCAGATCTCAGGAAAATGGCATCACTCACTCCACTAATTCTCTGCCCTGATTGCCCTGATGACCTTACCACTTTTTTTTTTTTTTTTTTTTTTTTTTTGCGGTACTGGGGATTGAACTCAGGGGCATTCTACCTCCAAGCTATACCCCCAGCCCTATATTTTTTATTTTTTATTTTGAAACAGGGTCTCACTAAGTTGCGGCAGGCCTCACTGGGTAGCTGAGGCTGGCCTCGAATCCGGATCCTCTGGTCTCAGCCTCCCAAATGCTGGGATTACAAGCGTGCACCACCACACTCGGCTTACCTTATCACTTCTTGAAGGACTCTCACTCAAACTTCTGTGTTGGATATTCAGTTCCCAACAAATGACCTTTAGGAGACGCATTCAAACAGTAGCAATATAAATCCTCATTTCAGTACATTTGCTTATATACATCTCAAATAAAATAAATTATACTATTCAAATTCTCTTGACTTTACTTATTTTTGTTTACTCGATCTGTCAATTTCTGAGCAGGTATGTAAAAATCAAGTATCATTGCAAATTTGGCACTTTCTCTTTGTAATTCTGAAACTAATTCTTTCTATATTTTAATACTCTGCTGTTTAGTACAAAATTTACTCCATTGTCATATCTTCTGGGTAGATTGTGCCTTTCATAAAGTATCTCTCTTTGTTCCCTGTAGTGCTATTATTTGGAATTTTATTTAACTCAATACTAATATTTCTATTCCTTCATTTTGTTTTGTTAGCAGATTACATTTTCTGTTCTTTTATTTTTAATCTTTTGTGTGTTGTATTGTCTTAAATGTGACTCTTTAAAATGATTATATTGTGTGTGGACATGAGTATACACTCATATTCCTGTGTAGGTTGTTGAGAGTTCTGTCATCAATTCCGAGAGTCTCTATAGTTTAATAGGCGGGTTTAACCCACTCATATTTATTATGACTTCTGATATGTTGAGATTTCCTCCTTGCTTTTTATTTGATTGATCAAATTTTCTTTATTCTATTTTCTCTATTTGTCAATAAGTTACATGTATTTTTTTTACTAGTGCTTTACATCTTTATATAAAGTTACTTAAGCACTTTTTTTCTTCCAGGGTTGTCTTAAACTTCCTCCTACCTCTCCTATTTTGTTGAAACCTAGGTGCCAAATGTTATTATTTTGCAGTATTTCTATACTTTTAAAGGAAGTCATTTCTTTAAAACTGTATGAAGTCTTATAGATTCATTTTTATTTATTATTTAGACTCTTAGATATGTACTGGTTTCTTTAAAAAATTGTACTCCCATGACATTCTCTTTCTTGAATTCCTTTTTTTGTTTTTCTGAAGCACATAATTATTTTTTCAGAAAGAGTGAATAGATAGTAAATTTTCTTTGTCCCTTATTATCTGAAAATATCTTGGATTTGTTTTCATGTTTGATAGTTTGGCTGATATAGAATTTCAGGTTTAAGAAATCCAGAAGCATTGAAAAATTTGTTTTTATTTTGTAATTTAGAAATGTCACAGGATGTGTGTCTTTTTAGTATTTTCTGCTTAGCATTTGGTGAGTCTTTTTATAAGTGGAGAACTCAGATCTTTCTCTAGCTCTGGAAAATATTTTAAAATTATATTTTAAATTATTTCATTACCTCTAGTCTCTGTTATCTTAGTCTAGAACTTCTAAAAGGTAAATATTAGGTCTTGTATCTTAACATATTTTGTATCTCTATTGTATTTTCACTGTACTTTCTATGGGATTTTCTTGACTTTATCTTTTTGCTTTTAATTTTCAAGGATGATTTCTTCTTTGGTGTTTCTTCTCCATAGCAATCTATTCTTATTTTATAAAAGCAAATATCTTTGGATCTCTCTGAGTATACAACTTAGAATTCTTTTCAAGTCCCCCTCGGTCTCCTACACTATCTCTATTTGCTCTAAGGAGAATATTTTATTTTTTCATATTTTTCTTTCTCATACCGTGGATTTGCCTGAAATATCTGATGCTCCATAATGGTCATTTCTGGATTATAAGTTAAAAAACTAGGCTGATTAACATATTTAGGAGAGACAGGCATGGTGGCACACGCTTGTAATCCCAGCATTTGAGAGGCTAAGACTGGAGGATCCGGGTTCGAGGCCAGCCTCAGCTACCTAGTGAGGCACTCCACAACTTAGTGAGACCTGGTTTCAAAATAAAGAATAAAAAATAGGGCTGGGGGCATAGCTCAAAGGTAGAATGCCCCTGAGTTCAATCCCCAGTACCGAAAAAATAAATAAAGAAAGAAAGAATAAAAAATAGGGTTGGGGGTATAGCTCGAAGGTAGAATACCCCTGAGTTCAATCCCCGGTACTGGAAAAAAAAAAAAACAAAAACATATTTAGGAGACCGAGATGGGTTTCCTTCATAGGTGTGTGGACTTGCTTCTAGGATGGGCCTTTTTCTTGACCGGAAGCTTCCCTTTAAGAAGAGTGAGGAGACCCTGCACAGGCAGATGGGGGACCTTCATGATTGCCAAAGTAAGAAAGACTTCACTCTGTGTGTGAAGTCCTGAACTGTCTCATTATCTTTGCTTTTTTTCCTTCTTCCCACATCCATTGCAGAAATTTAGTATAACTTAGTGCCTTAGAACAACTAAGGGAGACTGAGGCAGGAGGGTTGCAGACTCAGGGCCAGCCTCCACAACTTAGTGAGACCCTCAGCAACTTAGTGAGACCCTGTTTCAAAATAAAACGAAAAATTTTAAAAAGGACCAGAGGTGTAGCTCAGAGATAGACCACCACTGAGTTCAATCCTCAGTCCAAAACACAACAGCAGTTTGTTATCTCTCATAGTTCTATGGACTTCTAGACTTACTGTTCCACATGGACACTGGGCTAGCCTCGCTGTACTGTGTTTGTTGAGAAGGCCCGAGGAGGCTTGGTGCTGGCAGCCTGTTGCAGAACCTCATTCCTCCACTAGGTGGCCTCTTTCTCCATATGGCTTTATTTATTTATTTATTATTATTATTTTTTATTATTATTATTATTTTTTAATCCCCAGAGCCTCTTTCTCTGGGAGGCTAGGGTGGAAGTCCTTCCAGAATGGTGGTTGGGTTCCACCAGGACAAGCCCCAGCGCTGACTCGCCTCCGCTTCCATCATGCTTTCTAATGTCCCACTGGCCACAGCAAGTGGTATTGCTGAGTGGTGAGTCAATCAGAAAGGGTCTCCGCAAGGATGTGGATACTGAGAGATAACAGTTTGCCATACCTCCTAAGGTGATCTATCATTCTTTTCAGAAAGCAGTTGTGAGCTGGGCGTGGTGGCGCATGCTTGTAATCCCAGCATTTGGGAGGCTGAGACCGGAGGATCCGGGTTCGCGGCCAGCCTCAGCTACTTAGTGAGGTTCTCTGCAACTTAGTGAGACCCTGTTTCAAAATAAGGAATAAAAAAATAGGGCTGGGGGTATAGCTGGGAGGTAGAATGCCCCTGAGTTCAACCCCCAGTACCACAAAAAAAAAAAAAAAAAAAAAAAGAAAGCAGTTGCTAGGTTTTAGTATCAGGGACAAAAGCCACAGCCAGACCTTCTGTGTATGTTGAGAGAGAGGAAGGGCTGGCTGGTCTACTTGTTTATTCAGCAGTTCTTTACCTGATGGTTGTGCCATAACCTGCTTCCTGTTCCTGCCACTTGGAGTTTCTCCAAGGTTCTGTTGGGAAGGACAGTTTACAGCTCTAGCCAATTTTTTCTTGCACTGATGTCACCATTCTAGTTTTTTCCATAAATTGATCTGCTTCTTGTTTTGTTTTGGGTACTGGGGATGAACCCAGAGGCATTCTACTTCTGAGCTATACCCCCAACCCTAATTTATTTTTTTTTTATTTTTTTTTATTTGGAAAAAGGGTCTCTCTAAGTTGATGTGAGTTTCACTGAGTTGTTGAGGGTGATTTTGAACCTGTGGTCCTCCTGTCTCAGCCTCCCAAATACTGGGATTATAGGTGTACACCACCATTCCTGGCTAAATCTGTCTGCTCTTTATCTTCTAGAGAGTCCTCAAATTTGTCCAATCTAGTAGTGCCATGATTTCTAATTTTCTTGGGCGAATATGGATGTAGTCTTCTTAGGTCTCTTTCTATTATTCCAATGAAATTTATTTTGTAGAAAGGAAAAGAAAGCAGTGAGATCCTTATCACTGTAGGTCTGCATTCTCATGACAGGAGTGCCAGAAAGGCAATGGTTAGACTCGATGACCTCTTTGCTTTTTTGCCAGTTCTGAATATTGATATATCCGTGGCTCCAGCCCCTTCTTAATCAGGAGTCCAGGCTGATGGAGTTTAACGCTGGTCCTTCTGATTTAAGCATCTGCTGGGATAGAACTGGGACTTTTGGAGCTGTCTCTTTAGGTCATTCGACTTCTCATTTCGCAGTTAAGAGGCTCAGAGATGGGGAAAAGTCCCCAGCAAATCATCTGCAGGACTGGAGTTCTGCATGGACCCCCTGCATGCTAATCCTATGATCTGTCTGCCCCACACTTCCCTGCATCTAGCCCCTATTTGCACCTCTGGGCACTCCTCCAAGAAGCTCAGGGTCTACTGTCCTGAGAGACCTAGGGAACACCTCCACCCCAGGATACCAAGGGAGGAAGGATTTGAGACTAGAGTCGCCTCAAATGAGACAGATGTCTGTCTGGCCCCTCCTCCTGAAAGGCGATTATTTGAGCTGGAGATGACAGCCATGTTTGGATCATAGACTCTCTTTCTCCCTCCAGTGCCCTCTCCCTCCTGCTCAGTTATCTATTTACCTATCTATTTACGTGAGCCCCCCCACACACACACACAATGAATTACGTCTGCAAGGCAGTAAAATGTTATGTATTTGCAAGGCCCATAATCTTTAAAAGCCCAGTGATGCCAGCTCCAGACAGCAGCGAGCTCCCTCCAGTATGTTAATAGATAGTATTAGGGCAATAATGAAAACACTTGAGACAAGTAAGCTCCTATCAAAAGCTGAGTAATAGGGCTTCGCAGAGTGAATCACAATGCAGAAGAGATTAAGACGTCTGCCGTTGTGCAGTGTCTATTCAGACTAACAGCTGCTCCGTTTCTGATTAAAATGGGGTTGGGGAGACCTTTTCGAGCAAGTCCCCTTTCTACCCTGCACCATCCTCACCCTTCCCACCTTCACCTCCACACCCAGGCACCTTCCTTTGCACTTAGCCAGAGCTATTCATGCACGCACACGCCCAGCAGAGTCACACACACACACACACACACACACACACACACACAGGCAGTGCACCACCACACTCCTACAGAGCCACCATTGCACAGGCGACCATGAATGCTCACTGACACAGCTCCACAGACACACCCGAGCACGTGCACACAACCATGTCTACATGCACAGGCACGCAGTCACACATGGAACCAGTGTCTCACACACTCATGGCCTCAGCCAGTCTCATACACACATTAAATTGCAATCTGTCACAAACACAGTCTCACATATGCATTAAATTGCAATCTGTCACACACACACACACACACTCTTCACACACAGTCACACCCAGACACTCAGAGACAATCCAACCAGAGTCACGAATCCACATATATCTGGCTGGCCATGTTCACATGCAGCCTTAGCAAGACCTTTGTGTGCAAAATCCCCCTTGCACACTCATACTTGTGGATGTTGTCATGTATGCAGAGCCCTTCACTCACAGGCTGTCACAAACTCTCCACATCCGGCCACAGTCACAAATACTCACATGTGGCCATGTGCTCACAAAAGACGAGTCACATATGAAGAGCTGTGTTTTTCCATATCCACAGTCACGGCTAGTTTGCACACTTGCAAACCCCTAACCACGATCGTGCACACACACAGGCATAGCCGTGCTCTGCAGCCTCAAGTGGCGACTTACGTGCAAGACCTAACTCTATGCCTGGAGGATGGCCCCTGAGTTGTTTCAGTGGTTTCAAAATCCTCAGGGCAGGTGTTGAGGTTACCATGCTCCAACTTCTGCAGATCTGTAGCATGTAGACAGACATGAAATCATTTCTGCAGAAACTGAACACAGAGCTTTGACCTTGAACGGACCACAGATGTAGACTTTGGAGAACACCGAGCTTTCCAAGGGTGAAATGGCCCACTTGAGGAGGTAGGGAGAACCCTATCCGTGTAGGTGAGTACTTAGAGGCCGGACAGCAACTTGGCTAGGATGAGGGGGAGGAGGAACTGCATAGGGGTAACCAAGAGCGCGGAAGAGCCATCCCAGTCCTGATCCTGTGCCCGAGGTTATCTGTACGTCCTCCCCCATCCTCTGTCCCATCTGACTTCCAGGAAGGCGAAGCCAGGCATCTGGATCTGCTTCTCTCTTTTTATGTGATTTCTTTCTAAGATCGTCTTTAAGCTGCTGATTACAATCTCTTTTTCTAAACCGCCAAGACCCTGACTCTAGGCACAGGAGGAGATGCAGCCTGCTCTAGCCAGTAAGCTAGGAATTACTCCAAAATGCAGTCTCCATCTTATTCTGAGGGACCTGGCCTTTGGAAACCAACTTAGGTGTCCTGGATGGAAGGTACTTGGTCATGAAGCAGGAACACCAGACCTGGGCATCTGGAAAGATCTTTACTAGGCAGCTGGTCAGTCCCAGAGCCGGCTGTGGGAGTGGGAGGAGATGGGGACTTCCTGCTCACAGCCACACTTGGCAGCCTCCAGGCTGTAGCTGGTGGCTGTCGCCCACCGCCCTTCCAGTCTCCTCTTCCTGGGCCCCATCTCTACCCCGAGAGGCACATCACTAGTAATTCTTTTCCCAGGCAGACTGCTGCCTCAAATCTCCTTTGCCCGTGTTCACCCCTCCTCCTTGGACAATGATATCTTAACTCCTCCAACCCCCTTCCCAGCCTGAACGCACCCTGTACCAGAAACAGCCTCAGAGCCCCTGGGCTAGAATCAATCCTTCCCCCTTCTGTGCTCATACAGCCATTGTTTTTCTCCTGCTAGAGCACAGACCATCTGTCTTCCACCCGAGGGGCTGGGTCAGGCAGGGTGGGCGTGCTGCTCCAGGGGATGGGGGTGGGAGCAGCCCAGAGCTGAATGCAGAGTCCAAGTGGCCAGGAAGAGAACCAGATCTATGTAGAGCAGACCCAATGGCAGAGATGGGAAAATGAGCCTCAGATTCAACTATGCAAGTTTGGGGTACTAGGGATTGAGCCCAAGGGGCTGGCTAGAGTGGAGTCTGTTGCTGAGGTCACCTAATTTGGAGGAACTTGTTCTGTGAGCCTGAAGGTCAGGAGCCCTAGGGGAAAAAAGCAGGATTGCCATAGGACTGTAGTAGGCAGGTCCAGACAAGCCAGGGGCTGGGTCAGGGTCTGCAGCCCAGCTATAGGAGCCAGTATGGATGACTGCCTTAAAGCATCAGGCCTTACATGAACCCTGAAGTTCATCATACTCTGAGGGTCAGGCTCAAAATAGGAAGATTAAGAAGTGAGGCCAGAAAGCAGAGACACAAAACCTAGATGAGCCAAAGAGCCCTTCAAAGGCCAGAGGATGTTCTTTCCATGGGGCCTGGTGGGATCTGTGTTCCAGGAGCTAACACTTACCAAAATTAGGTACTAGAGCTTTCCATCCGCTTGGGTCTCTCCCCTACTAGACAGGGGGTGTCTCTAGGAAAAACCCTATTTTGTGCTTTTGGGTTCTGCATCGTGCATGGCACATAACACTGCTTGATAGACTCTTGCATTTAAATTCTGCCTCTGGCCCTGAATCTGTGGGCTGGACTCGACCTTCAGGCCCTGCCTGGCCTCCGCAGCCTGCCTCTCCTCACAGCTGTCAGCACTTGATTCACCGCAGTGGCTCTCCTCCCCACTTGCCAGGACCCATCCTGCCTGATCTGAGGCTGGAGGACTTCAGGGACTCCAATCTGACCTTTGGATACTTGGCCCCGAGGCTGTTTGGCTGCTGCTGTTCTAGGATCACCTTGTTATCTACCCATGAGGCCAGGACCCATCCCAGATTCCATCTGACATCCCAGTTTTGTTCATGGAATTTCAATGCATTCCCTGTTTATTCATTCAACAAATATTTACTCCACATTGTCATCAGCCAGTTCTCAATCTTCATCTTCCCTGAGCTGTCACCACCTTCACACAGGTGATCACTTCCCGGCCGTTCTCTTCCTTCCCGACCTCCCCTCCCTGCCTGTTTTCATTCCTCCTCATCCCCTCATCTTCTTGGTGCTGCAGCCAGGGCTCAGGGCTCAGTCCTGCCTCTCTTCTCTTTGCCCATCTCACTTCTCGGGGGAATCTCCTCTAAGCTCATGGCCGTAGAACCATCTATTAGCTGATGACTTTCATGTATAAGTATATTTCTTCAGTATAGACCTCTGCCCCCAATTCCAGACTGTGGGACCCGTTTGCTCGGCATTTCCACCTGATGTCGATCACGCATCACAGTCTTAACTCCTGATTAGCACCAGCAACCTTCTTCCCCCACAGTCTGCTCACCCCTGAGCAATGTCAGCTCCACAAATGGTCATTCTTCCAGTTGCTCAGACCAAGACCTTGGAGTTACCATTCAAACTCGCCCAACCTACTGTCATCTCTTGCTCGGGTTACTGCAATGGCCTCTCTGCCTCTTGCCAGCCTCAGATTGGAGGCTCTGGCTTGACTTTCCAGTTTTGTTTTGTTTTTTTTTTCCACCTTCAAGCTACATCCCCAGACCTACTTTTTATTTATTTTTTATGTGCTTCTCTTAGTGCATTATGGTTTCACATCATAATGTATATCATGTTGACATTGACATGCATGCACACGGCACTTGGTCCCTCCCCCATCTCCCTATTTTTTATTTTGAAATAGTGTCTCGCTAAGTTGCGGAGGGCCTTGCTAAGTTACTGAGGCTGGCCTCAAACCTGCGATCTTCCTATCTCAGCCTCCCAAGTATTGGGATTACAGGCATGCAACACCACTCCTGGCTACTCCCCAGTTCTTACTTACCCCTCTCTGACATGCCAGTCATGCATGATCGTCTTGACCCATCAATGCTTCTCTCTCTCTCCTGTGTTACCCCTGACTCTTTGTTCCCATGAGCCTGGCTCCTGTTCCCACTATATTGAACCTCCTGATGGTGACGTCTTCAGAGAAATGACACAGGCAACTCTTCTGTCCCTGCCTGCTCCATCTCCTCTGCCATCTGTCACTGCAGACCCGGCATTTTTGTGTCTACACTTAGCAGTCATGAGTAAGGAAAACCCAGTCCTAAATCCAGGCTCTTGACCTTGGGCCCAGGAGCCTGCCAGGAGCTGAGGGCGCAGGGATGAGGTTCTGAGATTTGGGACATTTTCTTTGTGCTAGGCCATACATCCCCCATCTCCTTTAATTTTCACAGAAGGCATAAATCATCGCCGCGTCCTACAGGACAGAGGAGGAGAGAAGAGAGCTCATGTGACCACAGCTGCACAGCTAGCCCGAGTCATCTGGCCCCATGCTCCTGTCTTCTCCACTCCGTGGTCCTTAGCGATCAAGTCACTTCCCTCCCTGCCCACTTACAGAAGAGGACACTGAATCCCAGAGGTGAGGAGGGTCTTTCCCAAGGTCGCAGAATGACTCAGTGACTGAGCCCAGAGGAGTCCCCAGGCCTGTAGACTCTGCCAGCCTCTAGCAGGCCCAGAGACAGAAGGGGTACGCACCCCACAGCCAACCTGCCCCCCTACAACGGCCCATCTTTGGGCACCAGGCTGAGGCTCAGAGCCACACGGAACAGGCAGTGCCATCTCCCTTCTTGGGGAGGGAAAGGCAGCTGTGGCGGTTGTGGCGGGCGGAGAGAAATTTCCTCTTTCTGTAGATTGGATCAGTCACTCTCAGAATTGATGGCAACGGCTTCATCACGAAGATCTAATGCTTTAATTATGTTGTGACATGACCTGACATGGGGGTGGCATTTGATGGATTCTCTGGTGTCATCAGCATGGCCCTGACATAGGGAAGTGGCAGAAGGCAGGGGGAGGGGGAAGAGGAAGGGCTTTCGGTGGGAGACATGTCCTCCCAGGGCCCCCTCCAGCTTCCCCTGCTCCCTGGCTTCCAGGGCAGTTCAAGCAGCCATAGGGGACCCAGGAGAGGAGGGGCAGCAGCTCCTGTGCAGGAGAGGGCGGATGTGCCTTTCTGGGATGAGTGCACACATGTGTGTGAATGTGTGCACACGCCTGGACCCACAGTGCAGGCCTAGGCAGGTGGGAAGACCGGGTCCATTGATAGAAGCCACAACTGCTCTGCTCTCTGGCCCGCAGAGGAGGCTGGGAGGTAAGGGGCAGAGGCAGGGCACCTGGCTGGTCAGCATGCCCTGGGCTATCAGGAGCAGAAGGATCAGATGCACCCAGGAGCTGAGAGAGCAGAGCTGGGAGCCACACAGAATCTTGGAGGAGGCAGGCTTAGCTCAGCAGGATGCAGGGAACAACCTGTCCCTGGAGAAAGCTGCCAGGGCTGGTGCAGAGGGGCTCCCTTCCCTTGTTGGACACTTCCTGAAATGACCTCTGAAGTAGGATTCGTGTATCTGTGGGTGAGTTGATGAGAGTTTATCTCCCTCTCTTCTCACCCTAGCCCAGCTGCTAGCTCTGAGCCTTGTGGTGCCAGTGACCTCGGCGTGGCAACAGGGGGAAGCAAGCTACTCTCAACAGCCCAAGCTCTTTGCCAGGATGCTGGCATGTGCAGCCCTCCCCTGTCTACTCTCCCCATCCTGCACCCGGGGCAAGCTCTTCCTCCCCAAGCCCGCAGGCCCTAGTGAGCATGGCTCCTGGGCCAGCGGCGTGACAGTGCAGGTTGTTGGTGGTGGGGGAGTGCCCCTGGCCAGGCTCTGGGCTGGTCCCTTCTCAGGCAGTGACTTCAAGGATCCTCGTGACTACCTATAATCAGGGACAAGCTGTTATGTCTTGCAGTGGAGGACAATGAGGCTTGGAGGCACAAAGTTGTCTATCCAGAGCTGTGCGATTAGGAAGGAGTGACTCGGCTTCAACTCAGCAAACGTGAGTGAAGTGGCTCTGGAGGAAGCTGCAGATGCAGACAGTGCAATCCCTGACTTCGAGATGTTCCCTGTGTGCCTGCAGCTCTCCTGATTCAGATGTTGCTGCTCTTTCCACTGCTTCACTCTGCCTTTGCCAGTGGGGCTTGGGTTGGCAGCACAGACGGGGGAGGAGCACCAGAGCAGGTGTCGGGGGATAGTCCGGTTCTGTCCCTGGGAAGCACACCCTGAGAAATATGGGACTGGAGGGTCTTTTAAGCTCTATTTAATGCTATCCTCCTCATTCACTCCACCCCACCCCTGTGATGCAGAAAGAGAAACTGAGTTCCAGAGGAAGAATAAACGGGCCCAAGTTTACTCACAGTGAGGTAGAGCAGGAGCCAGGATTATGACCCTGCGCTCCTAACTCCTGAGTCAAAGCTTGATCGTGGCTATACCCAGGGGCCAGGTTAAGTCATGAAAAACTTCTGGGGAGACTTGGGCCTCTTCTGGAAAGATGAGTTAAAGAAAGGCCAGCCAGAGAGGAAATTCCCAAAGCCTAGGAGGATTTTAACAGCCTGGAGAAAGCTCCACAAGTCAATTCCCAGCCCTAAACTTACCCAATCCCAGCCTCAGTGAAGGATATAGAAGATTGAGTGGCCTGGACTATGTGTCTCAGAGATTTCAGGGTGGGGAGAAGGCAGGGGCTGAGTCTGGGCTGTTCTCTAAAATCTCCTGCATGACTGGATGCTCCAAAGCGATACTGAAGCAAAATAGGAGAACAAGAAGGGCTTCACAGGTGCAGCAGCAACGTGCGCTTGGCCATGCACAAAAGCAGGTGCAGGTGCGTGCAGCCTGGGCATCTATTATCCCAGTGCGTGGTGGGGAGACTTTATAGTAGCCCTGGGAGTGTGGAATTGAGGGTCTGCACAGCCAAAGGTTTGTGAACAAGAGCTGGGTCAGGGAGGAGTGCCTGTTCTCCCAATGGGGACTGTGTCTGGGTATAACTAGAGACTTCTGTGTGCCTGTAGTGTGCCCCTACTGGGTGGCCACCACCTGGGACTTCATTGTGGCCAGATGTGGTTGGGTATTCCTGAATGTAGTCATATCTGCACAGGCTGGCATGTATACCTATTCCTGCCTACAGGTGCCATGGCTATAGTTTTGTGTGTGTCAGTCAGAGGGTATGTGTGGATGTGGTTGGGTTTTTAGTGACTAACGATGATGCCAACACAGCACTGTGTCCCAGTGTAGCACATGTGTGGAGAATTGGGTGACCCTGTTTGAGACTATATCTGGGATAGCCTGGGCCCTGAGTGGCTGGGGCTATGCAGCAGGTGCCCTCAACACAAAGGAGCACTGTGCATCTTCTTTGCAATACTGGGGCATTGAACCCAGGAGTGCTCTACCTCTAAACTACACTCTCAACCCATTTTATTTCGAAACAGGGTCTCTGTAAGTTACTGTGTGCTGCTGGCCATGAACCTGCAATTCTCAGCCTACCAAGTACTGGGATTACAGTTGTGCAGCCATGGCGCTGAGCTTGTGTAACTTCTTAACTCATCAACTGGTTTCCAGTGTATAGGTGGGGTGGGCTGGGAAGGGGCACCAAAGACCTCCTCGCTATCTCTGCCTGTAAGGTCCCTGGGAAGTTCTAGATCTTTTCTCAGAGATTTTGCCCTGGGGGAAGGGAAGGGGTAACATTAAAGCCCTATCTGTCTCTTTCAACTGTCTCATTTGACAAATGGAGAAACTGAGGTTCAGATGAGAAGTAACCTGCCCCAGATCCAAGCCCAGGATCACATTCCCACTTTCGAGTTTCCAAAGCAGACCCGAAGGTGACAGTGAGTATTGACAGCACTGTAGGAGCTGCCTGCCCTGGATTCAGATCCTGGTTCCTTCACTTGCCTGAAGGGTGACTCTGAGTCATGCCTTTCTCTGGGTTCCTTTTACCCCTCAGTCACCCGACAGGACTGGTGTGTTTGCTCTTCAACTCCCTCCGCCCCCAGTGGCCTATCAGCTCCAAGAGGTTAGAAGGCAGTGGAATCTGGGAGCGAGGTGGTTGAGTGCACCTGCCAGGACTGTCACCCAGGACTTGATGCTGGGTATCAAGCAGAGCCCAGAGGGGAGACGTGGTGAACCTGGAGTCACCCAGTGACTTATCTGGTGGTAGAGGCAGGATAAGAAGGAAAGCAGGCTTTCTGGCCCCTTACCAGTTTCTCCTGCCCCACCCCAGGATCTGCCCCCACCCTCTCATTTATATAATCTGGAGTCCTCCCTGGAGTTGTCTTGTCATTTTTCAGTCACCTATCTCCATGTCCATGCCAGGCAGGTAGTGGACTGGAGACAGTCCTCTCCATTCCCTTGTTCAGTCCTAGCAGGAGCCTTGATTTACAGATGAGGAAACTGAGGCTTGGAGGAATTAAGACCTAATGATGGCTGCTCCTTTTGAGCCTTCCCTGACTGCACACGAGATCCTGTGCTGGACACTCGTTGAGGTGAATGGCGGGTGACTAGTCCAGCCTCCAAGATATCCCCCCCAAATAGAGCTGAGACCTGCTTGGGATCTGCCAGCCTGATTTAGACAGCAATTTGCATACAATTTACCCAGAAAGCTGCACTGTGAAAAATATAATTACTTTTTTAATATTCTCGCTCTGATGTGAATGCTTACCGCCCGTAATGAATTACTTGCTTAATGAAGATAAACCTGAATTGGAGATGCACTTCGGAGAGCTGCCGGGGCAGCCGGTTTGATGCCATCATTTGCAGCTGTTAATCTCTGAAATTGATGCCCTCGTTGGTGGGATCATAAATCCACAGGAAAAAATCTATGAACTCCAGCACTTCCAGCTATTTTACTCTGTGGCGTGGGAGGAATGACTTAGCCTCTCTGTGTATCATGAGGGTACTGGGGTAAGTTAGAACCACAGAAATGTGGCGATGGGGTTGATCATTATTCAAGAATGATCGCGTGTAGCCAAGGCGTCAAAGGAGAGCCAGGGAGGTACAGTGACTTACCCAAAGATGCACGTGGACCAAGGGGCTTCTGCACTGAACTAGCAGCCGCAGCTTCACTCCCAGGCATTGCACCTGGTCCCTTCTCAGTAGCCTCGGAGTGGTGTCTTGGCTGCTGATGATAGAAGAGAGAGTCAGGCTGGAGTCCAACCCTGATAAAAGAAGAAGTGGGCAGGCATAGCCACTGGAACCTCTCATCCTTTTACCTGGTGTAGTCATTTCTGGGGGACCCATCAGAGCAGAGTACAATTTGGTGAGGACTGTGGATGGGGGTCTAGGGCAACAAGTCAGCAATTTAGGAAATATGTACTTACCACCTTCTGCGATCATGTGTTTTAGGCTCCAGGGATATAGTCATGAATAAAGCCAACAAAGTCCCTGCCTACCTGTACCTGAAATCTTAGAAAGGTAGGGGGAACATGTGGAGATAAGTGAGTTAACTAGGAATAAAAATATGTCAGGTAGTGACAAATGGTCTAAACATTTTAGAGTGAGTAATATGATATACAGAGTGTGTGGGGGGGGGGGATATTTTGATGTGTCGGTCAGGAAAACTTCCCTAAGGATGTGGCACCTGAGCTGAAGCCTAAGTGCTATGAAGGAGTCAGTCCTGTAAAAATCAGGATTACGGCTCCAGGTGAGATGAGAAAGGCAGGCAGGAGCTAGATCATAAAGGCCTTTATAGGTTGTGGAAGGAACTTTGATTTTATGCTCAGTGCAAGGGTTAGCCATTGAGGGCTTCCCAAGGGGAGTGATATGACTTAGAGACATTTAAAAAGATCATTCTATAAAAGTCTGGGTAACTCTATACCTATTAAAGAAATTAGATTTATAATATAAAAATCTGCCACCTAGATGGTTTCACTGGTAAATTTTATCAAATATTTAAGGAATAAATAATATCCATCTTATACAAGGTCTCAAAAAATAGAGGAGAAGGAATATACCCCCACTCATCTTATGAGCCCAGCATAATCATTCTTCCTATAATTTCTGCACAACTAGCCATTCCTAAAGGTAATGGCTTAAAACATAATTTGTTAGTAGTATATATCATGAGTCTGGGGTCAGGAATTTGGACAGCCATAGTGAAAATGGCTCGTGTATACTCCAAAATGGGGTCTCAGCTGATATGGCTCAAATGTGTGGGGTTCGTGACAGCTGGAGGCTGGTAGGCACCTGTTTCTCCTCTCCACATGGCCTCTTGGTTAGCTTACATCCCCTCACAGCGAGTGGCCTCTGGGTAGTTGAGTCTCCTACATGGCAGCTCAGGGCTCTAAGTATGAGTGTTCCAAGAGGCTCAGAAAGAAGCTGCAAAGCTTCTTATGACCTAGCTTTGGAAGTGCACTTCTATTGGTTAAGCAAGTCATTAAGGCAGCCTAGATTTGAAGAGAAGGGAATTAGGCTCCACTTCTCAATAGGGGAGCGGCAAAGAATTTGCAGCAATCTTTAATCTAACATACCTCTGATACAAACCCTGATAAAGATATTACAAGGAAAGAAAGCTATAGCTCAATATTGCTCATGAACAAAGAGGTAAAAAATCTTTAGCAAAGTATTATCAAATCAACTCTATCAATATAAAAAGGATAATGCATTATTACTAAGTGGGGTTTATTCTAGGAATGCAAAGTTTAATGTTTTAAAAACTAATTTAATTTACCACATTAACAGAATAAAGGAGAAAAAACATAAGGTCATCTCAATCGATGCAGAAAAAAGTACATTTGACAAAATTCAATAGCCATTCATGATTTGGAAAAGCAAACAAAAACCTCTCCAGAAACTCAGAATAGAAGGAAACTTCTTCAACCTGTTAAAGGGCATCTCTGGATAACTACAGTTAACGCCATGCTTTCTGGTGAAGGAGTGAATACTTTTCTCCTTTTTAGGAACAGGGCTAAGATACTTGCTCTCAATCTATTCAGCATTGCGCTGGAAATCCTAGACAACACAATAAGGCAGGAAAAGGGAATAAAATGTATAAAGGCTGAAAAGAAAAAAGTAAAATTGCTTTTATTTGTAGAAAACATAACTATGTATTCAGAAAATCCTAAGAGGTCCTCAAAAAACTACCAGAACTAATATAGGAATTTAAGAGTCTCTGTACCGAAAATGATAAGCCACTGTTGAAATAAAGAAAACCCAAAGAAACAGGTCAGTAGATTACATTCATGGATTGGAAGACTCGATATTGTTAAGATACCTGTTATGACAACATTGATCTATAGATTAAAAACAATCTCAATCAATATCCCCACAAGTCTTTTTGTTGTTAAAATGACAAGTTTACTCTAATATTTATAAAAACATGCCAAGGAATTAGAATCGCCAAGACAATTTTGAAAAGGGACAAAACTGAAGGTCTCACACTATCAGATTTAAAGGTGGTCTTTAGGAGTAGTCTTTTAACAGAGTAAAAGTAAGTGCAGAGACCAGTTAGGATGTTTCTGGCGTAAACCAGATGAAAGAAGATGGGAACTCAGACTCTGGTGACCATGAGGCAGATGCAGAGAAATAAAGGAATTAGGTCATACTTTGGAGATGAGGCAGTGAGATTTGCTGATTAACTTGGTTGTAGGTGAGGGATGAGAAAGAGAAGAGTCAAGTGTGGTTTTGGCTTGAGCAACAGGCAATAATGGTGTGACTCACAGAGATGGAAAAAAGGAATGGATTGGAGTGAGAGGACTCAGGTCTCTGTTTCATTTGTATTAAGTTTGGGAGATCCATGAGGCCACATGGGGAGGTGCCCAGTAGGTAGAACATATAGGTTAGGGTTTTGGGAAGAGATCCCGACTGAAGAGTTACATGTTGGAGTCAGTGTATAGGTGATATTGAAAGCCATGGGACTGGATGCACTTACCTGGAGAGGAAAACTAGATAGGAGGGAGAAGACGTCCAAGGATTGTTCCCTGGACCACTCCTGCTTTTGGAGGGGAGGAGAGCAATATGGTTTAGCACAGCATCTTGGGAAAGACAGAAGACAATCAGAAGAATGAAGTCTAGGATTGGGGGAGGGAAGCTGGGGAACGGGGGAGGGGAGCTAATTCATACTGTCTAGTGTCTTCTATGTGCCAGGCACTACCTCAGGAGATTTACATGCACTCCCTCAGGACAACATTGGGAAGCTGGTGTTACAATTCCGATTTCATGGATGATAAAATGGGGCTCAGACTGGTGAAATGACTTGCCCAAATCATGCAGCTAGGAGGGGCAATCCTAGATCATCAGCCAGACCTTTCCAATTCTTTCCAGCACCCCCTCTATCAGTGCCTCTAGCAAGGGGCACGGGGTTGGGGAAAGCCACTTAATGGTGTCTCATCTGTTAATGTTCACCTCTTAGGGTTATGAGGATAAAATGGGATAATCCATGTTAAGCACCTGGCAGTGCTTAACTGGGTGACCCCTCGAGAAATGACAAGCGTGACTGTATGTGCAGAGTATAACACAAACTTGTGCACTCTGAGACCAGTGCCAGGGAAACAGGTGGGAGAAGGACTGAGGGTATGAGGTGGGTTTCCAGGAGGAGACGGTAGGAGCCGAGAACTCAGTGGTTCCAATTATGGATCTGTGATGAAGTTTCCAGTGGCTCATAGGGAGAAATGAAAAAAAAAAAAAAAAAAAGCAAACAAAGGACAACACAGTGGGTTTTACATAAAGCTAAATGTGTTCAACATAAAGGATTACCCTTTATCCTGAGATTATGTCCTTCCTACTTTGTTGGTATTAAATCATCCTTTTTACAAAATGGTCATGGATAGAGGATGGTTGCTTTATTTTAAATATCCTTACTAACAAAATAAAAACTTGATAACCTTTGGACATTCCCCAAACTTTCTCTTGAAGTTTTGAACAGTTTCATGAAATTAAAAACTCTGAGAGCCACTGCAGCTGGAGTTACAGAGGAATTCTAGGCAGAGAGAGCTGTGGGTATCAAGACAGATATTCAGTGTGTTCTGATAAGTAGCAAGAGCACATGGGGTGTGGTTTCTAGAGAGTTTGAACAAGGAGCCAAGAGGCCACATCCTGTGGTGTGGTGGTCACTTGCTGAAGTACCTGCCCTCTGCCTTCCAGCTGCCCAGCTTGGCAGGGGAATTCCATTCAGCTGGAGGCTGCTTCCCAGGATTCCCCATGACCGTGTGTGGGGCATATGTGCAGGTGTTTAGGCCCTTGGGGCTAGGAGAGGGGAGGCAAAGTCCTTGGTTCTTTCCCTTCTCTCCCTCCCAGGCTTTAGGCAGCTTTAAGCCACTTGGACTCACGGTTTCAGGCACAGGGTCTTGGTTCTGATCTGAGGTGGGAAAGCCTTGTGGGTCAGGAAAGCCTTGCAAACTCCTGCTCCCAGCTTGGTTTGGTTCTGTAGAGTCGGGGGACACCTTTGGGCAGCCTCTTCCTTTCGACCCTGCCCCTGCCTGCGGCCTCTCTTTTAGAAGCTCCTTGGCTGCCACTGTGCCTGCTCACCAGCCCTGGGAGCACAGGGGCCAGCCTGACCCACGGTCCTCCTCTCCCTCCTCCTCAGCCCCTTTCCTCAGCCTTCTCCAGAGTCAGGCCTCTGTGACAGGGCTGGCTCTGGGGGAGTGAGCTTTTCTCGCTGCCCTTACTCACCACCTGGCCTCTGTCCTATGTCCTGAGGAGTCTACCAGGGGGGCTGTGTAGAGGGAAGACAGGGTGGTAGGCATGGTGGGAATGGGGTTGCCCCAGGAGTGTGTGTTTGTGAGTCTCCACAAGTTGGAGCATGAAAGGCGTGTCAGGGCATGGCAGGCGGGTGTCAGGGCTGATGTTCTTGCAGGTAGGGACAGGCTGAGTGTGGAAGTAGGAGGGGTGGCCATGAGCTCACGTTCATCAAGTGCTCAGGACACTAAGTGCCGTAGTCAGATTATCACGTTTAATGAGTGTGGTAGTGTGTGAGAGGGGGACAGAGATGGGGCAGAGAAGGACTGGTGGCAGCTGGAATCCCCCACAGTGCTGTCCTGGAAGTCTTAAGTAGGTCAGGTTGGGGAGCAGCCCTGTGGCCATGTGAACTCTGACAGGAGGAAGGAGCAGGAAGTGCCCCCTTTCCTGGCTTACCCTCAGCCTTGGGCATGACTGGCCCCCTCCTGGGAAAGAGGCCCGCACACTTCTTCTATTCTGCATGTGCTTAGTACAGGGCCCAGCGCTCAGGAGGTGTTTACTCATCCTTGAGCCTTGGCAGGAATGAGGCCAACCCTAGGAAATGCCTATGTTGGGTCAGTCTGGTCCTTATTCTGCGAATCTCACATGGAGGGGAAAAGAACCTTTGTAACCCCAAGGTTGGCCCCAGAAACGAGGGAGGCAAAGGCTGTAGGGGTGGAGCTGAACTCTGCACCTCTCTCTTTGACTTACAGGTACCCCCCACCCCCTTACCGTGTCCTCACATGGTCCCTCCTCTGTGCATGCCACCACAGGTGCCCACATTTCCTCTTCTGATCAGGACATGAATCACGTTGGATGAGAGCTCAGTTTAACTTAATCAGCTCTTTCAGCACAGCCTCATTCTGAAGTACTGGGGGTTGGGGCTTCAGTGTATGGATTTGGGGGTCATAATTCAGCACATAACACCTCCTTCTCCTCTGGTTCTTCACTCGTGTTGCTGTCCTCGCCACCTGCTGCACTGTCCAGCTCCTCTCCTCCCCTGAAGACCTCCTACTCCTTTCCTGGAACTCAGCCAGAGCCTCCCACCTCCGAGAAGTTGGTCCGGCCAGGCTGCTGCCTCCTCTGGGCTCCTGTAGACAGCACACTGTATCGTGGCATGTGCCACACTCTTAGAATTGCTGTTTTATATGCCTGTCTTCCTCACTGAGATGGACGTCTTCATCTGTGCCGTGTCCCATCTCCCCTCTAATAACAGCATGTTCCTCCTTGAAGAATGCCCCCCCCCACTCCACCTTCACCCCTCAGGTTCTGATGGTGCATTAAATTACAGTTGCAACTTCTTTTTTCTGTATGTGTGTTACCTGAGATTGAGCCTAGGGGCATCCTATCTCCAAGCTATACCCCCAACCCTTTTTTATTTTGAAACAGGATCTCACTAAGTAGCTGAGAGCCTAGCTAAGTTGCTGAAGATGGCCTTGAACCTGCAATCTTCCTGTCTCTGTCTCCCAAGTACCACCCTGCCTGGCCCAGTTGGTACTGCTTAATTCAGGGATGAGCATGTGATTCAAGAAGAGCCAATCAGAGTCCTCCTGTGAGATTTTCATCTGGGCGAGAAGATGCTTCTGTCTTCTGGATCTAGAATGATATAAGCCTGGAAATTTGTGTAGCCCTGGCATCTATCTACAGGGGACAGAAAGATCTTAGGCAGGTGACTTAACCTCTCTGTGCCCCAGTTCTCTACTGTCCTGAGGGGATATTAATAGCACATGTAGGGCAAGTGTGAAGCTTCAACAAGTTAATGTGTGTGACCATGCACACAGGGGAAGCACCTATGGAGGGTCAGCCACTGTAGCTATATTTTAAGCTTTTTATATTTAATTTCTTTTGTGTTTGGGTAGGAAACACTTAAATGGTTCAAAAACAAAAACAATGTACTAGGCTATACAGTAAAGAGTCCCAGTTTTAGTGCATTGCAATTACACATCATGGTGAGGATGAAAACATACAGGCACGCAGCTGTTTGTGTATTTCCCCCCACATCTCACCCTGCTCCCCCCTTCTGCTCCCCACATGAGTTAGTGAGGGGTCAGATGTGGAAGGGAAACACACCAAGGGCTGTGTGTATATATTTGTATCACATTGAATCCCACCATAATGTATAATTGCAATGCACTAATAAAAGTTGAAGGTATAAAAAAGAAAAATTAGAAAAAAAGTCCCAGTTGTTTTGTTTTGTTTTGTTTTGTTTTGTTTTTGTCAACCCACCTCCTATCACTTGGGTAATCACTCTTAAAACTCCTCATGAATCCTTCCAATAGCTCTTTATGAAAACATAAGCAAACAAGATTGTATATTCTTTTTTCTCTCTCTTCTGAAAAAAAAAAAGGTAAGAATATCTACTGTTCTACACCTTGCTTAACCTCTTTGTGCTTCTTGCTTTTTTTTTTTTTTAACAATATATCCTGGGGTACTTTCCACAAAGTACTCTATGACCTTGCTCTTTCTTTCTTACAAGTACATAATATTCCTTTGTGTGGATGAACTACACAGCTCCTAATGACGAACACCAGGATTATTTCCAATCTGTTTGATATGATAAACAATGTCACAATGAATAGGGTTTGCATGCATCATTTCACACGAGCGCAAGAGTATCTCAGCTTAATAATGAAAAAGATAACCCAACTGAAAATATGGACAAAGTATGCAAACGGATATGGTTGATAAATACCTGAGAAGAGTCTCTATCTTTAGTCCTTAAAGAAATGCAAATAGGACCACAATGGGATATCACTTCACTGCCACCCAGGACAGATATAATCAAGAAGACCAGCAGTAGTAAGTCAGTGTCTTAGTCTGCTATAACAAAATGCCACAGACCAAGTGGCTTAAACAATAGACATTTTTGACTCACAGTTCTGGAGGCCGGGAAGCTCAAGATTAAGGTGCTGACTGGCATGGTTTCTGGTGAGGGCTCTCTTACTGGCTTGGAGATGTGCACATCTCACTGACAACTCATGTGACCTCGTCTTGGTATGCATGTGAAGAGAGAGAACTCACATTTCTTCCTCTTCTTCTTCTTCTTTTTTTTTAACCAACTTAATTTTGTGAAATATTTCAAAGATACAGAAAGTACAGAAAAATGTAATTGACTTTCATGCAGTCCATTCACTTGATTTAACAAAGGTGTAGTATTTTGTCATATTTGCTTAAAATAAAATATTCCCAGCACAACTAAAGCCTAATACCCTCATCCCTTCTTACTCCCTCCTTGAGTTAACCACTAAGCTGAAATTGTAGGTTTTTATGCTGTTATCACATATGGATGTGATCATAAAATATCTTGTTTTCCCCAATTTTTTCCAATTTTTTTTATTGTGGTAAAATAAATACAACATAAAATGTACCATCTTAACCATTTTTAAGTATATAGTTCAGTGGTATTAAATACATTCATAATGTATACTATCTATCTTCATACATCTTTTCATATTGTATGACTGAAACTCTGGACCCATTAAACAATAGCTTCCCAATTCTCTCCTTTCCCAGCCCCTGACAACCGGCATTCAGCATTCTGTCTTTCTGATTTTGATTACTCTAAGTACCTTATATGAGTGGAATCATACAGTATTTGTCCTTTTGTGACTATCTGATTTTACTTACATAATGTCCTCAAGGTTCATCAGTGTTGTAGCCTGTGGCAACATTTTCTTCCTTCATAAAGCTGAATAATTTGCATATATATGGATGTCATGGTTTTGTTTATCCACTCATCTGCTGAGGAACAATTGAGTGACATCAATGTTTTAGCTATTGTGAATAATGTGGCTATGCACATGAGTGTACAAATACCTTTCTCTTACCAGCTCTACCACATTACTGCCCCATCCTTAGGACCTCATGGAACTTTTTTTTTTTTTTTTTTGTGGTACTGGGGTTTGAACTCAGGGGCATTCTAGCTTTGAGCTATACCCCCAGCCCTATTTTTTATTCTTTATTTTGAAACCGAGTCTCACTAAGTTGCGGAGTGCCTCACTAGGTAGCTGAGGCTGGCTGTGAACCCGGATCCTCTGGTCTTAGCCTCCCAAATGCTGGGATTACAAGTGTGTGCCACCACGCCCGCTCCCTCATGGAACTTTTATCATCTTCTCTCAGGCCCTGTCTATACAGTTGCATAGCACTTCAACATATAAATTTTGAAGAGATGCATTCAGTCCCCAACAATTGGTGAAAGTGTGGAGAGATTAGAACCTTAATACACTGCTAGTGGGAATGTAAAATGATGCAATTGGTTTGAAAAATAGTTCAAAAATTCTTCAAAATGTTAAACATGAGTTATCATTTGATCCAGAAATTCTGCTCCAAGGTATATACCCAAGAGAAATGAAAATAGGTCCACAAAATAAAGAAAAGAAGGAAAGAAATCTTGTACGTGGATATACATAGCAGCATTATTCATAATACCTAGAAATAGCAATAATCCAAATGTCATGAACTGATGAATGGGTAAATATGTAACATAGTCAAGTGATGGACTATTATTTAGCGGTAAAAAGTGATGAAGTACTGATACATGCTACCACATGGACGAATTATTAAACCATTTTGCTAGTGAAAGAAGCCAGTTGTGAAGAATCACAGAGTATATGATTCCATTTACATGAAATGTCCAGAATAAGCAAATCTATATATAGAAAGAGTAGATTAGTGGTTATGTAGGACTGAGGAAATCAGTAGAAAATGGGAGTAACTGCTAGTGGGGATGGAATTTGGAGGAAGAAGATAAAAATATTTAAAAATAGATTGTGGTAAAAGTTGTGTAACTCTGAGAATAAACTAAAAGTAGTTGAATTGTACACTTCAAATGGGTGACTTGTGTGGTATGAGAATTATAATAATTTAGTTTATAATAATTACGTTATTAAAGGAAAAAGGCACATTATAGGTAGGATAAATTTCTAGAATTAGAACTTTTGGGTCAAAGGGAAAATGTATTTTGATAAATATTGACAAATTTGGATCTTTAGAGTTTTGTTTTTTTTTTTTAACATTTCCATTCCACCAGATATGTATGAAAGTACAAGGCAGGTATTATTATTTCCATTTTATACATGAGGACACTGACACATGCACAATCCAAGATCATGTGGTTGATAACAGCCAAGCTGTAACTGTAAGGACTGTTGGACTATAAAACTTGTGCTCTGCTGTACCCAACTCATTGGCTATTTTTCTAACAATCACTTAATCTTAAAAACAAAACAAAACAAACAAACAAACAAACAAAAAAAAACCCCACAGCTTTTGATTACATTGATTTTTCACAGTTGGCTTTTAAACTGTTTTCTATTTCATTTATTTCTGATCTGATCTTTAACATTTCCTTTTTCTGCTATTTTGGATTTAATTTACTCTTCTTTTCCTATTTCTTAACGTAGAAGCCGATGTTTTAGTCAATTTTTTCATCACGGTGACGAAAATACCTGAGTACCTGACAAACACCACTTAGAGGGAGAAACATTTATTTGGAGCTCCCAATTTCAGAGGTTTGAGAAGTCAGTCCATGGTCAGCTGACTCATGGTGGCAGCACAGTTCCATAGCCAGGCCTCTGGGCATGGCAGAGGAGGAAAAAGCCATCCTCAGTTCAATGGTAGTGGGAAACAGAGAGAACCAGGGAAGGGGGCCTGCAGACATATATATCCCTCAAGGCCTTGCCCCCCCAAAACTCAACCCCTTCAGCCATACCCTTCTCTGAACTTTTATGCACCAGGGACATGTTTTCAGCACATGAGTTATGGGGGGATATTTCAGACCCAAACTATAATAGCTGATGACATTATTTGAAACTTTTATTCTTTTCTAATATAAGTGTCTAGTCCTATAAATTTCCCCCTAAGTACTGCTTTAGTGAGTCCTACAAACTTTGATGTATTACATTTTCATTTTCATTCAAATCTAAATACTTTTTAACTTTCCCTTTACTTTCTATTTTGACCCATGGGTTACTCTGAAGTGTCTTGTTTAGTTTCTACATATTTGGGAATTTTCCAGATGTCTTTTTGTTATTGATTTATAATATAATTCCATCGTGGTCAGAGAGCATACTTCAACTAATTTTAAATTTATTGAAACTTGTTTTATGGTTGGAATATGATCTATCTTAGTCAATATTTAATGTACACTTAAAATATGTATATTCTATTGTTGTTGGGTAGAGTGTTTTATAAATGTCAAATTAAGTCAAGTAGGTTGATAGTGTTGTTCAAGTTTATTATTATATATCCTTTCTGATTTCCTGCCTGCTTGTTCTATCAATTACTGAGAGAGGGATATTGAAATGTCTCCAACTATAATTGGGAATTTATCCATTTATCCTTTCAATTACATCAGTTTTTGTTTAATGTGTTTTAAAGCTCTGCTATTAGGTATGTAAATGTTTGGGATTATTATGCGTTCTTGGTGAATTGACCACTTTATCATGAAATGACTCTCCTTATCTCTGGTAATATTCTTTATTTGGAATCTATTTTGTCTTGTGTTAATACAGTCTTTTCAGCTTCCTGTTGGTTATCGTTAGCATCATATATTTTTATTCATCATTTGAATTTAACCTATTTATATTATTATATTTAAAATGGGTTTCTTTTTTAGTGTATCATTCTGAGTTTTTAATTTTTAATTGTGGTTTTAGAAAAAGACCCATTAAAGTGGTTCTCTTGCAGGCAACGTAGAGTTGCATCTTGCTCTGTGTAAACAATCTGACAATCTTGGCCTTTTAACCGTGGTATTTAGATCATTTACATTTAATATGGCTGTTGACATTATTGGGTTTAAATCTATCTTTTTGTGATATGTGTTCTATTTGCCCCATGTGATGATTGCATTCTTTTTCTTCTTTTTCTGCCTTTTATGAATTGGATATTCTTTTTTTTTTTTTTTTTTTTTTTTTTTTTTTTTTTTTTTTTTTTT